>CM034156.1:139625210-139681367 GCA_019776745.2 Taxus chinensis | reverse complement strand
AATTGAATTTTGAGTGCATCATGGAACTTGTTCACATAATCTCTTAAATAGCTTGCAATAAAATAAAATGGTAACTTATACCAAGGGCTTTTCTCAGCTAACTTCATGTGGAATCGCCCCAAGCTCAAATGCTAGTAGACTACAAATTCATCTTCTCCATCCAACACTTTGGGTATTTAACGCAAAATGCACCATTATCCCTTAAACACCTTGTGTATCTTCCTAATCCATTTATCTAGGCACTCCTTATATGCATTAGAAATAGTTCCGCACAGAGTATACTTCACAAATTTCTTTGTAGGGGATTATTTTTCCAAAGGGAACTCCCAGATGTTCTCCCTTGGTCCATTGGGTACACTCATTTCATTTAATACAATTAACAAAAGGTTGGTACCCCAATTTATATTCTCACCTTTATCTACCTGGAGTCATGCCTCATTCACCAGGATCACCACAATGTACCTAACAATGATGTAGTATGCCCTATTTTCCATCTTGTGCGCTATGTGTAACCAATGCATATTTACCTCATTACACTGCTTAGTGGCACACAACTTACTTCCTGTTAGGTGTGCTATAACCCTGGTGGCCATGTCTGTAATGTTGATCACTTTAAAATCTCACTGCCCTTATTATTATGATATATGGTGGTCATCTCATTGACGCCTTCATCATTTGATAAATCACCAAAAATATTTGAGTTTGAGTTGCACAACCCTGTCACCTTCCCAATCAACTTGGTGGTGATCCACATTCATCTACCCATAAAGTAGAAAAAATCCTCATGTAGGCACAACATAAGCCATTAACACAATTGCTTGGGCTTCCTAAAATAGGGTAATTTAAGGATATACATGACACCCACGTTTTCGAGTAACTTTTTCAAAGATGTGTCCAAAACCCTAGTGCCATCTACCAACCACCAATTAGTCTTCTTATAGAATTCTGCTACAATTCTCTTTAGGAACTTCTTAGTTTGGTGGTTGATGTCAGAAACCCTACACTATTTTATTTTTGACCTCCATGCCTTCCCCTCAATCACTTCTTCTGGGTATAGTATTTCAACCAACCATTCTTTTGTTGGGTTGTCAACCTCCTCCAGATTTGGAGCCCTCTGTAGTGCCATTTCTCCTTTCAATACCATAAGTGAAAACAAAACCCTAGCTACTATAAACACAAGTCAAACCTAAACCCCTTTTTCACGCACATGCACCACTGATCGAATCTTACTTCTGTGCCTAAATGCTCAACAATGTGCTTCAAATCTCGTTAGGTTTAGTCGATCGACAGAGTGCTCATTGTCTTCAACTCTTCTTTGCACTTCTCAATTATCTTCAAAATCGCAAGGTAAAAAATGATGTTGCAAACACTGACTTTATTACAATTTTCAAAAAATCCCCTTCCTTAATTGCTCCACCTACCACTATACGCACCATTAATTCCTCTTACACGCGTTTTGTGCTTCTTTGTCTCACACCTCAAACTCTTGCACCTCAATCATAAATTTTTGGTGTGCCAACTAATTATCTGTCATAGATCTCCTCTATCCAAACTTCCTTACACCGAAGTATTTATATAATGTGACCCATCATACATAGTTTTGAGTTCTGCAACCTCCTTGCATTATACTGAGTGCTCATCACCTTATGCGTGGTCTTAAATTTGAGTAATCCTCTTGAAGTTTTCATTAATTTTTAAATCCTGTCCCTTTTATGCTCACCCGTAAGTTTGTTTCTTTTCTATACCAGACAAAACTTATTTACTCACCCCACACTAAGGGTATGTGCGGTCCTCTATGCATGAAAACAATTGAAGTAGTAATAAGTTTCCGACACGTAAGTGTGATTATTACACAAAACACTGAACTAAATTGAAAAATCATAGAAATGATGAATGTAACACATATAAAGGAAATGCATTAAGGGAAACCTAATCTAGATAGAAATACATACTTATTACAAAAACCAAGAAGAATTATTTATAGTAAGGCTTCATCCTACTCCCTTTTAATTAACCCAGAAACCATGTTCCATCGAGCGCCTCTAGCTAGCAAGCTCCTGAGTCAAGTATATGAGATTTAACATATGGTCCCAACCAATACATCTTAAGCTTGCCTAGGTGGTGCAGAAATTTTGAATCATACAAAAGTACCAGCTACCCTACCTCAAGCTTCTTATCCTTGATGTTCCTATCATGCCATGACTTATTCCTGGTTTTTTCTTACTTCTGACTCCATCATGTTATGGCTGGCCTCTCATCTAGCTGTATCAAATTGTCAATTACTTCTTCCAACACTTGCTCATCAACCAGACCTCCAGTGCATGCAATATGAAAAGAAGGTAACATGAATTCCATTGGAAGAACTGCTTCTGTGCTAAAAACAAATTAAAAGGGTGTTGCCTTATTCAATCATTTGTAGGTTTTTCTATATGCCCAAAGTATAGTAAAAACAATTTGTCATCCCAATCTTTCCTTCCAACATCACATTTTTTTTGTCAATTTTTTTCTCAACATCTTGTTCAAAGCCTCAGCATTCCCATTTTCTTGAAGGTGATAGGGTTTTGTCTTATGGTGTGACAAGCATAAATTCATCCAATAATATCCTAATGGTATCATTAAGGAAATGAGTGCCCCTATCACTTGTCAAACGGAAAGGACATCCATACTTGGTAAGAATGTTTTCCCAGAAGAACCTTACAGCTGTAGCTACTGTACAATACTTTGTAGGTGCCACTTCCTCCAATCTTGTAATGATAATATGTATAAGTGATGATGTCAGTGAGATCTCGGTTTGTACACACAGCTAGGGAAATAGGACCTAAAAAGTCAATTTCCCACTTCTCAAAAGGTTCTACGCTATTAACAAGCCTCAAAGGACATTTCATCTCTCTACCATAGGTTTACCAAGGCACTGAAAGTGATCACATGCCTTACAATATTCTTTGTAATCCTTTTACAAGGTCTCCCATGATAAACCAGCTAGTAGAATCTTACACACAGTGACGTATCCTACATATTGTCCACCTGTAATACCACCATGAGCCTCCTCCATAATTTTTGGTTCCCTCATGCTCCAGTACACACTGACGCAAAACTTAATCCCGACATAGTTTGTATAAGTCTCCACTGATAAACATGAAATGTGTGGCATGAATTGTAAGTTGTTTCTTTTCCAAGGCCTGTTCATTCCTTCAGGCGCACTATACCTCTATGTAGGAAGACAAAAATATCCTCTAAATACGAGGAAGAAATCATTTAAACTATATAATTACGCATCCGACATTGTATCTTCAATACTCTACTCTGTGCTCTCGTGATTGAATCCTTGATAAATGTTCTGGACCAGAACTACTCTTACCTAGCTTTACCACGAACTGTAAAGTCAAACTCCTGGAATAATAAAACCCATCAACATATTATGCCCATGTAAAATGGGCTTGTTCACCAAGTATTTAAATGTCATGTGATCTGTATAGAAAAGGAAAGGAGTTTCCAGTAAGTACTATCTAAACTTATGCAGTGCATGTAGATCATTCACAAAGCCTAGCGCTCCGATAGTTGTATAATTTTGTTCTGCTGGAGTCAACTTTCTGCTAGCAAATAAAATAGGATGATCCAACAATACCTTCTCCAGGCTTGAGCTATAACTACAGTAATTGCCATGTTAGAGGCATCCAAATGTACATGAAAATGTATATTCTATGAAAGCAAAACATATAATAGGTGCCATAGTAAGCCTTTCCCTTTAGCACGTTGTGAATATGCATTGTTGTGGTTCTCCCCAATAGAACTTGTCCATTTACCTTTTAATAACTCCTCCAAGGGTGTATAATAATATTATCATATCCTTCGATAAAAATTTCTGTAATAAACTATGTGGCCAAAGAATCCATCACACCTCACTCTAGCTAGTGGGCTCCTCCAAGCCAAAGATGACTTGCAACCTTGGCTAGATCTACTAACAAACCCTCTTTGCAGATAATATGTCCTAGCAGAGTCCCAAAAGGTGTAGTCAAATATGCACTTCTTAATATTTAAAGAGATGCTCAAACTACGTGCATCTCTCAAACATTAGCCTCAAATTGTCATAATGATCTTTCAAAAGTCCCATACATCATCTAGTTATCCAGGTAAACCTAAAAGAACTTGTGAATAAAATCCTAGAATGCCTGAACAAACAATGCAGAAAAATACTATAGGTGCACGTTCTTCAATCAAAAGGGCATCACTATATATGAAAAAGTTCCCCATTCAGTGGTGAAATTTTTCTTATCTTGATCCTATATAGTAATAATTACTTGATGATACACAAAAAAACCCATCTATAAAGGAGTAAATATTGCACCCTATAATGCCTTCCAATATTTATTTAGTGAATGGTGTAGGAAAAGGATCAATCACACATGGAGAAATTCAACTCCATGTAGTCCACATAAATCATAATTCTTCCATCTTTATTTATACTAATTACCATAGGGCTAACCCACTCTTATTCCTCGATGGGCTCAATGATGCTAGATTTCAACATCTTGTCAATTTATTCTTTAATTTTTACACACAGGTTAGGGTTCATCCTGTAAGGTCTCTTCCTGACTGGGAGCGTGCACCTTCATTTAACTTAATATTCATCTTTCTAAAAGATTCATTCACTCCTTTCAAATCATGATAGCCCCTAGGAAATAGCGTCCTTGAAATCGCGTAGTAACTCAATTATCTTAGCCACTTAAGAATTCAGACCAGTAGTCTCTAATGATGTCCTCCTTAGCTTCATCATCCATTCCAATGTTTAATTTATTTGTCTTCTTAGGCTCATGGTAGAAACACGCCTTCTCATCCGAACTATCTAAGACCTCACGTGCATACCCTATGAATGATCTATGTCCAAGTTTTCCACTTCCTCATCATCCATCATGTAGACCATCTTTCCTTTTTCCTTATATAGGAAAGCGTGTTCAAACTATATTCTGTATCTGTCTCTTCTACTTCTTCAAAGTGCGCTACTAGGTCTGACTCACCAAGTAACTCCTGCACGATTTTTTCAGCTTTTGCACTATCTCTTATAGTTCAATCACTTCATAATGTGTAATTCCTCATTCACCAGAGGTCTAGTGGAAAAATAGTCAAAAGTATGGATAATACCTGCAGTCAATTCTTGCCCAATTTCTAGTCTCTCTATTTAGCTCTGACATATACATACCATGCACAGCACGTAGCCTCGCATAGGTGGTATAGTGTTTGTGAACCCAAAACAAAGGTGGTAAAGCTTGCTGCCCCTTTGTCTAAATTCTCTCACACTGCTGAATGTGGTGCTGAACGAGATTATTACCATGATATTCAAAGATCTGAGTAGGTGTATTACTTCTGAGAAACCTTGCTGATAGGGAAATTATCACTTCTGTCCATTCTATGAGGTTATCCCTATGAACCATCCACAAGCACGCTATTGTTATCTACATGCAAGGTATAGACTAACATGTTCCTTATTTACACCTGATCCTGTCCACTATACTTCTATAACCCATAGGAGTACGTCAGGGTTTACTTCGCCAGTGTACCAAGGTACCTGGTTGTTGCCTAATTGCTTAACATAGTGTAGCCTACTTATGCACGTAGCTGTGCTTCTTACCACGTGCCCAACCATCTCATAAGTTCCATCTGACCAGTTTTCATAGGAAATACTTGTAGTATAACTGATGGACTATGCATCATCTCACTAGAGAATTCCTTCCTTATATGGCTCAACAACTTCTAGATCTCGAATGGTATGCACATAAATTTTGTTCAGATAGTCTTCGTCAATTAAAGGCTCAACATAAGCTGCAGATTTTCCATTTGTAAAAGGGATAATAACTTGTTCCTCCTTGTACTCAAAACTAATATATCCCTTATTGAAATGTAGATTATTATTATTTACATATCTCCAAGGGCACCCAATTAGAGCTGGGAAGGTTTCCGCTTTTGCAAGCACTAAGACCTCAAAGTCCCCAGTGAACTTGGCTCCCTGTATAGTAATTGATGCATCCTTCAAGATTCCAATTGGTGTGACCTTAGTCTAATTTTCCATAAAAAATAAATTAGAAGATGGCTGTAATGGAGGTCTACCCATCTAAACTCATGCATCTAAATTAAGAACATTCACTTCCATTTATGTGTTAATCAAAATATTGCTCAAAAGATAACCATCCACAAAAAAATTTAGAGTGATCTCCTTGTCACAATCCAAGCTATGAGGAGGGAGATTAGGATGCAAAATATGTTGTCCATTCTCAATACCAACACACAGAGTGTTTCTCTTCAATTAAACTCCCTAATAATGGAATAATGTTTTCCTAACGTAGCATCTTGCATAATTCTTTCATATCATCAACATCCGATTGGAGATAGTGTCAAAGTTGCCTTCCTCTATTTCAACCTTCTGTGACTGTTCCTTTAAAAATTATATCTCTAGCTTGCAGATTTCTGAGTGCCTCCATGGTTTCTTGATAAACCTCCTTTTGATGTGTAGGGTCTGGATACTTTTGCATGAAAAACCTCCTCCTTAGTAATCGTAGGATTTTGTTGCAACGTTTCTCTAGCGCGTGTACAACCTCAATGCTACGTGCAGTAATCTTCACTAGGTACCATATCAGGATCCGGTGCCAAATTTGGACATCCATTGGTCTTCCACAATTTGCATTGTACTCTAACCATCCTTGTGCCCTTGTTTTCCTGTTTATTACTTCTTGCTCAGATGTTCATATAAATCAGGGAACTCTTCATGGTTATGATTCTTTTCACAAAAAATAACAACTAACGTTATGAGGACACTCACATCCTGTAATGGTCAGGAGATCCACACGTATAATAGGTTCCATGAGGGAACTCACCTCATCCACCACCACAGCCTCAGACCTATAAATCCACCATGGTATCCTTGACCTCTACCATGGCCTCCCTCAAAGCACCCTTCATTCTATGATCATAGCGCCCTTGAGTATGATCACTTGATCATGTTTCTCACTTTTAGCCTTAGATTTATTTAGCAACTCCATTCTATCATACAACAATATCAATGACATCATGGATCTGATCAATCAACTTACAATATTCAGTATAATGTGAGTTATGGACCACAAACATCTTGTACAATAGCAAGACGCATTCTTACTTATCGCGTGTTGCAACAATGGGCAACATGAATTGCATCGTGTTCTAAATGACATATCTCACAATCCAACAATATGGAGCGCACCGGTCTACGAGGAAAAATATCCTTAGTATGCCCCTCTACTTCACAATATTTACACTAATTTCCACTGTGCATGTCTCATGCGCTGAATTGGATGATAATTTCTCCAACTATGCTTTACCATTGCTACAATCCGAGATCTCCCAAGAATGGGCTAACTCTAGTATTTATGCTTCTGATTACGTCAACAGTGCATAGAGTTTCTTCAAGTGTCTCTCATGCGGATCTGTATACAGTCTTATGATGAAAGCACCCTCCTAAAAGGCATGATCAGGCCTCTAACAAATAACTGTGCATTCTTGACTTGCATGGATATCATAAGATAATTTAGATAGAAGTGTTTTGAAACAAGACATCATATTACTGAAACACTCTCAGTAATTCCCTGCTTGATATCCTTGGGCGCGCTTATAATTTTCTACTCGAACTTAGGGATATAAAATTAATTGAGGAAAGCATCTCACAATGTTGTATAATCCGCACAAGTCTAATCAAGGGTAAAACTTCCTTTACCAACTATGTGTACGCGTACCTGCAATGTAGTTGTACAAACTGATTTGCCTTACACTCTAAAGTTGTAATTCTTTTTGTTTGCGTCACAGTATCTCACACATATGCACATGCTCAACAATATCTTCTATGTCCTGTTGTACTTCTGGAAGACGAAGTGAAATCTCCATGTAAATCTTATTGGGGCTGGTGAGGACCATGTTCCCACCAGATCCGATAATCCACTTGTGTTGTCTCCACCTCCAGATCTGCACTAGATCTCGAGAAACCTATTCCTCCTGAACCTCCCCCTATAATAGGAATTGAACTAGAAGTACGTACTTCCTTTTGTTCCAACAATTGGTCCTAAAATGAACTCCTACAGTATGTGAAGTTTTACAACTCCTAGATGTGAGTCCCAAGTTCTACGTTCCTTTATGTTCTACCGCCGATGAAACTGCCTGAAAAGTTACCTCCAACAAGACCTCTAAATAATAAGTAAGAAGTCTTCCTGACCATAAATGTACTTACTATTTGATTTACTCCCAAAATTACTGATAAGTGAACTTTACCTCTTACTACTCTACTTCCAAAACTAGCTTGTTGATTACTGGCTGTAGTAGAAAATTGAAATCCAAGTGCAAGGCCTAGGTCACCAGGTAGATTTAGATGCACACCCATGGCCTATGTCATCTCTATTGGTGCATTCTCATAAGAGTTTAGGAGAGGGTTCCCTGTCATGATTTCCCAAATGGGGGAGTTCCAGATGCTCTAGCTCCACGTCCTCTGCATGAGATCCAAATCCTTCATGAGCCATATATCTACACAACACCATCCGTTATGTAACCTCACGTTGCTTCTCTAAATCCCTCTTGCATGCCTCATTGAACTTAAGCCATCTTTCTTATCTTATCCTGTCTACCGCTAGGTCCTGTCATCTTTCACCACACCTACTCCTCCCCCCACGCATGGTGGGGTTTAGTTAGTCGATCGACTTCTCTTCCAAATTCAAGGTTACCTTCAAGATCTTGAGTGCCATAGTGGAATTTTATGTAGATATGATCCCCTAGGATACCGTAAAAACTGAAACTCAGCTGACCTCTAGACAAGGAGTAAGTAGAAAATTACATACTCTAAAATATAGTTATTCAAAACACCGATGGACCTACGTATCCACAATGCATGCGTCCAAATTAAATTAACATCATAAAGGGCCTGAAAGTTATTCTTTCATCTAGAAAAGTGTAGTGAAACCTCAAATTCCTTTTAGATCGCATAAGAAAATAGCCACTCATATAGTTCTATGGGAAAGATAGCAAAGACACTTTATCATATAAGCATTCATATAGATTCTGCTCAACCCACGCATGTATGTTAAACTCAGGTCTAGTGTTGAACCTCTGAGTGTATTCTTCTTCCAGATATACTATCCACTCCTCAACACTTGATAAGGTCAACCATGTACGTCTTCATCATGCAACATCCTGAAAAATAGCTAAGAAAGAGGTCCTGACAATAGAACTAATGATGTAGCGTAGAATTCACTGTAAATAACCCAAGTGCACTGGCACATCACTCGACCTCAGCTGAGCAGCTCACCTAAAGAACAAAAAGGTGCAACATGTCCCTCTTTAGAGTTTCTTGTATAGAATGTTGGCATGATGGTGCATATACATATGTTCAGATTCATGAAACGATAGTAAACAATCCATAGTGCATAAACCAGATATAGGTCTAGAGTATATGGAGATTTAGACTAAGACACTGACTATAATAATTTTTACCATGCAAGAACAGATTCAGTCATGTTCAACACCATTATCCAGCCAATATGATCCATTTTATTAAATAATATAAATCACAGAAGCTTCATACATTACAAAAGTATCTTCATGAGTCATGCGCACGACAAAACTAGTTGCATAACTCAACAATAATTAGGGATCTCTAAACTATGTAAATCAATACATATATATATACATATACATATACATATACATATACATATACATATACATATAGATATATATATATATACATATATATAGGGTGGGGAATTTCACTTCACCACCCATGCACTTTCCCAAAATAGGATACATGCTAATAATAGCCATGCGCATTTACAAAGGATTCAAAACATGTAAGTACTCTAACAATAGACTTCCTATAGTTAACTCCGAGTAGAAATCCTATTATTAGACGAAACCATGCATGACACTTGAACTTATGCTTGTTACCAAAATACCCTTGCACGAATCGTAAGTCTTCATGTTTTTGTGTGCTTAGCATGCTAACTCCAAAAATATCTTTCACAACAAAAATTACTAAGTTCTAACTTTGGGTGCTTAAACCTTACTATAGCGCCACACGCTCTTCCCACGCCCTACATTCGTGCACCCAAAACTTAGGCTATTTTTATCAGCCAAACACTCAACTTATGCAAGCTAGCGTCCCCTACTCTCTCATATTGGGTTGTCCATCAAATAATCCCATGTGATTTTGACTATATTGTTCCTTGTGGGAGTATGGAGGGATGATTTAGGTAGAGATTATGATAGTTGTATTATTGATATGTTATTTTCCAAGCCGAGGTTCGATGTCTGAGTGCCAAAAAATTGATGTGTATCCCTTTAGTGACCATATGAGGCCACATAATGATTGTAATGTGCTATTTATCTATACATATTTTATTCGTAAATTGATCATTATCTCTTTTCTCTTCAAAACCAACAATTTTCTTGATTGATGTGTTCTTATAATTTTGGTATTTTATTTGGTTGTTGCACTAATGTGTGGATTTTTGCACTAACTATGACTATTTGGCCATTTTCTTTACTTAGTTTTATATTTGCGTATCAAGTTTAAATTTTTTTATAGCCTAGCCCACTGCTTGTGATTTCTGTTACTTGACATTTGAAATAGATTCTTATGCTGGTTCTAATATTGTAATGTGTTGGAATAGGGTCATGGGATTCACCATGTAGTGGTTGAACCTATGGACCCGCTTCATTGTATGGGGGTATGCTCCAAGGAGTTGTAGATAACTAGTGGGTTGTTGAACCATGAGTTATTGTGTCACTTGAGTTAGAGGTGTTTGGACCTTATGTGCCCAGGGCCATAGGGGGACCGACCTCTTTTGTGGAGCTAAAAGAAAAATTTATCTTTATTTAATTGCTTTGGGAGGTATATGGAGTTGTTTTGTGATGCTTTGGGAGGTATATGGAGATGTTTTGTTATGCATCGGGAGGTACATGCAGTTGTTTTGTGATACTTTGGGAAGTATATAGAGTTGTTTTATGATGCTTTGGGAGGTATATGGAGTTGTTTTTGTGATGTTTTGGGTGGTATATAGAGTTGTCTTGTGATTCTTTGGGAGGTATATGGAGTTGTTTTGTGATGCTTTGGGAGGCATATGGAGTTATTTTTGGGTGCTTATGTTGATCTACACATTACTCATGTTATGTATTGTGGTGTTTGAGGCTTGATGCTCCTCCTCGTCGACATGTGCTATTAGATCTTATCTTGTTATTGTGTGGTTATAGTGATGGTTTTGGGTCATGTGATACCGGTCATATATGTATTAGCATGATGCTTCATAGTTTTTTAGTCACATGAGTGTGTTGGATCTATTCCTATGACATAATTGTTGGAAGTTCTTTGTTATGTCGACTACTTGTTGCCTTTCCATGGTGGAAATAGAGGTATTGTGATGTTAGTTTCTATTGGGCACCCATAAAGAATAAAAAACTAACATCTTAAAATAATGAAATATTAAGAGCTTGAGATTTAGAAATATTGTAAAGGAAAAATACTAAGTAATAAAGCAAAAAATAAATAAATACCAATCTTCACAAAACATTAAAATTTAAGATATTGAGGAAATTAGCATGCTTCCTTTTGGTCATGTTTTAGCAACATAGTTCATTTCCCTAGGAAAGAGTTTCCATTTTTGATCTCTTAGTGTAAGAAACCTTGTATCCTCGACTTGTGCCACATCAAGGACGATGATTTTATAAGGGGAGGGAAATGTAGTGCCCAACAATTTAAGAAATAAATATATAAAAAAAACTTTAAAAAAATGAAAAGATGATGGGATGCATGTTGGCAGCGGTTGGAATTAATGGAGTTGGTGGTTGTAGGAGTGGGTGAAGGCATGTGGAAGGAGATCAAAGAGGTCATGGATTTCCATCAACGTCCATTCAGACCTACCACTTTTGTTACGTAATAATAAAAGTACTTTATTTTGGATCCAAGGCATGGATCACGCTAAAACCCAATCAACATTGAAAATTTAGCAGCAATTGGATAGTTTCAGGTGCGTTAGTAGAAATTTATGCAAATGTGGATGGGAAAGTGTAATATTTGATGGGAAATCCTTTTTCAGAAGGGGTTCTTGATACACCTCTGATATAATATTTGAATAAAAATACAAATTGTTGAGTTCACTATTGTTTCTATAGGTTTTTCATAGTTTTTTCATTTCTAATTTGTTTATAGGAGATATCAAGGACATAAGAGATAGCACTAACATCTAAGAGAAATTACCGAGACCTTGTTTATCCATGTTGATTGATGCATTGATAGATTATGTTCATCCCCATCCAAAATCAACGTGTACTTGTTTAAATTGTTTCTCTTCATTTGAGTTGTGATTTGAATCCTTTCCTCGAAGAGGGTTGAAATGTATTTGAAATGAAAGAAATATTCTACCTGCTGATGTTTTTTTTCCATACGTAGAAGGAAAAATATTGTTTTTTATGAGTTGCATCTGAAATGGGCTCAATAGTCTAGGTGAGGAAAGACAAAAAAACTATTACTGCCCTTTTTCTTGTTTTTTTATGTGGAAGAAGAAGAAGAGTTTGATGATAATGAGGCGCTACATTAGGGATAATGCCTAAACATATTTTCTTTGGTGTTGTAATAGTTTTTTACCAAAGGAAAGAATGAGGAAAATTCTCATGGAATTTGTGTACGATAGTGTACAGAAGACATGGGTTTCCTCTCAAGACAATCACACTATTTCACCTACGCAATAAAAACATCTCCAACTTGAGCAGTTTAATTTTTCCTATGTTTTCCTAGCCTGTGCCAAAATATGAGCTCTGGAACAGGGTATGAAATTCCATCAAAACATAAAATATAGAGGAATTTTGTCAGATGTTGTAGTTACAAATGCTCTCGTAAACGTGTATGAAAAATATGGTTGTATAGGATTTTGTTTCTATTTTGTTGAAGCATTATTGGTCTCAGATCCCTCATTGTCCAAGTGTCTATGGGGAGAAGTGGTTTCACATGTTTGCCCTTGTACCGGGATATCATATAGAGGAGATGAAGGGTTTTCTATTCATATCAAATATTTTACAAAAAATATTTTTGATAGTGAACCAAATATCTGTGCATCACTTGGAGTGTATTTTTCCTTACATCACTTTGCCAAGAGCTTCTCTTAACATCAATGTCTTGAGGAAAATACATAGTTTAATTGTGGAAGGGAGGAATAGTGATCAAGGATTTAATCAGAATGTGACTACTGAGAATAGATGGAATTAATTTAAACTAGTTCGGCAAAACATGACACAAAATTAGTAACAAGGCATAGTTTCTCTAGGTTTCTTGTTTCTAGAATTCCATAACTGCAATATTTTCACGTATGGGTTATGATAAATTTCAAAATAATACTTAATGTATCCCCTTGGCTACTTCGCAGAGACGACTTGGCCACAAAATATTGATCTCACAAGATTTTGTTATTTCCATCCAATAGAAACTAGAGGAATATCAATTGGGTGGCAATTAGGGGGTTGGTGTGGTATATGGTCAGAGGGAAATTTAGTATTTAATCTGGTCATGGTGTATGTCTTATTTTGTGGGCATTGTTGGCTTGGAATATTATGAACTTGGGATATAAGGTGTGGCATGTTTTTTAATGTGACAAGTTGGGATAGAACATGTGTAATTATGGGTGAATGCACTTTGAAATAGCACTTGATTTTGCATGTGGAATATTGAATTCTCCATGGAAATGATTCAATGATGTGGAAAGTTTGTAATATTGAGACTCACTAATTATATGAGCTTAATGACTTGACATTTTAGAATTCATGCTCGAGCGGTTGAGTGCCCTAGAGATGTGACTTGACATATGGAAAAGTGCATGGAACATTTTGGTTAGATGATTCGAGTCAGAATTTGGTGAGTGTGTCCTCTTTTTCTTTGTCAACTTTGCAACAATTCATACTACATTGCATCATCTCATTTATTTTAGGCATGGTCTCCTTACCTTCACCTTTTATAATTTTCATATTTTGGTTCTTTCAATTTTAATATAACAGAAATAGTAAACCAGTGAATAATTATACATTTGGATATTTAGCCAAATTAGATAGTCTAAAATAACAAAACTCCTTCTTTTGGTTTACGTAACAAAGTTTCACCTCGACCATCAACTGGGAGTGCTCCCACAACCTCATACGTTGTTAACCTAGGGTGTCATAATTGGAGACTCATGCCAGTTGATATTAGTGAGAGTTAGTTGATGTCGTCAAATAAAACAACCATTTATGTCTACCTCACAAAGTTATAAAAAATGTGATTTTTTAGAGACTCATAATATAACCTCCTGAACCCCAAAAAAGATATGTCAACTTTCGGTTGTGTTCCGTGTTATGTGGGGAGTCATTTTAAGCCTTAGACCAACCCTGATAAATGATTTGTGCTCTCTTCTCCTCCCTTTTGGAAGCCCGGTTACCTTATTTTACACCTTTAGGAAGTTGCTAAATCTAAAAATGTTGGGTTTCATATTAACTTGTGATTCAGAACATGAGCAAGAAAATGCTTTCTGCCTTCACAAACCTCTAGTATTTATACTAGACAATTTCCTGGAACCATCAGTTTGAGGAAAACACTCTTCTAGATAGTTTGGCAAGGACATTTTGTAAGCCTCAGGTCACTTTTTCACTAGGTCAAACTGGACCAACTACGGCCGGTGGCTCCAAAAAAATCCATCGATGTTTGTAAACCATTTCCCAGTTATGAATTTTTTTTGTTCCTGTGAACTCTTGGTATATAGGATGACACATAGAAATTTACCCATTGTGTATTGTGTAACACCCACATAATCGACACTCTAACTCTAATTAAAGCCTCATTAAATTAATCAAGAAAATTTATAGATTTTTTTAAAGTTACCAAGTCAATACACTTTAACTACGTTTAATTAAATCTACACATTCATAAGGTAATCGAAATTAAATTAATAATTAAATATTATTAATTAATTTCTAATTTCGTTTTAGGATTCAACCCTTGTCTAAGTACTCCATTAATATCTAATTTATAATATCGGCTAATTAATCCTGTTATCATACCCATTTAAAGAAAATCCTCTTAAGTTAGTTTAGACCTAACATTCATTCCATTATATAGTTATCTAGTTACACATTTTATTTCTAATTAATTTAATTCTTGTATATCATTATCTAATTACCCATGCACAATATCATTTATTTAAATAAATCCCTATAGTCAATTTTCATTTAATTATTTATTGATCCATAGTAAAGGGGGTTGCAACTTGTTCTAACCCACTAAGTGGCGCCATTCACTTATTACCCATACCTTTTTATTAAACACTCATTCCCATAAAAATGTTATCCACTTAAAATTGTAGGGACAATTCTCAACCATTGGATTAGATCTATTAGGTCCCATAGATCTAGGTTTGACCCAACAAGCTGTAAAAATCCTTATGGTACTCCTTTATGATCTTTTTATCCTATTTTCTTTTCATTTGCACATTTTTGTTTTACAGGTTTGGGAGAGTGGAGGCCATGGAGCTAAATAAAAATATGGTGGATTCTTGCTTTTGATTCAAGATTTAGAAATGAGAAAGAAATTTCTTCCTCCATTTATTCTTATTTTCATTTTAGTTTTCCCTTAGGGTTTGTAGTTTCCTAATACATACATACATACATACATACATATATATAAAAGTAACCCAAATGTGGATTATGGGTAGTTATCTACCCTTATTTCATCTTGTTTAGGTCTGGGTATTTGTAGGTTGTGGGTATATCCATATGCCTATTTTTATATATGTATATATAAATATAAATATACAATATATGTTTTTTTTTGTTTTGTATAGTTGCCAATACAGGGTTCCATACATATATTTGCGGCTTGGGTTTCCTAAGCAAAATGCGGATTTAACGCACACACACATTAATGTCTATCTATAATGCAGTGTTTAGTATCTCGACCTCCACAAAGGAATGGTTGTCGTGTAAATGGTATGGATGTGTATATATATGGGCCTACCTTTTTATGTAAATAAATGAAGATTGGTGTGGGTGAGCCACTCCCCCCCACCCCACTATGATATAATTTTTTATTATTAGTTTGGCCGCTACCTAATCCATATGACACCCAACATAACTCTAAACATTGTTTCAAACCAATAAATCAATGCAAAACGATACGTATATATTATTCATTATTTTTATATTGTTTATATATATATAAATATGATATTGTTATTCTTCTTATATAATTATATATATGTTTATTACCAGGTTCTCTTTTTTTGTTTTGTTCTAAAAAATCCATTGTAACCTAAAATCCAATTGAATAATTTTAAAAAAATAAGAACACTTAAATGAATACATTTTGGTATAACAATATTGATATTTAGATATGGTGAAGTTTTTGGGTCTATAGTTAAAGGTATCCCATTAAGGAAGGATTATTATATATATTTTTTAAAATTATGTAGAGGCTTATATTGTCTAGATTACAAGGTAGTATACTTTATCCGTAGAACTAAATTTTTCACCTTTTGCAATCTCATTTGAAAGATAATATCAAATAAAAACACCATTCAAATACAAGTTCCTTCTTCCTTTTTAACCAAGATTTCCAAGAACAATTTTAAGGGAAAAAAAATTATACACTTCCAAGTATTTTCAATGCAAAATTAACACCTCCAAAATGTAATTATAATAAAAATTTCTTGATTAAGTTACAAATTTACAAGAGTCATGTTTCCATTTAAAATGCACATTCTAATGTTTCCTTTCAACTTACATTCATTTCCAATGCAAAAGAACCACTTTCCAAATGAAGTCATAACACAACTTTTGATTAAACTTCAGATTTGAAAAGAGCCTCAATTTCTTTAAAATACAACTTACAACTTCCTTCATTCAACCATTACAATACATGGTTTGATAAGTAAATTTACAATAACTCTCTTCAAATACAAGAATATACAAGCCTTCCACTCTAAGGTGGGAAACAACATGATAAAATTTACAAAAATAGGATTCTTCCTTTTGGTCTCAAGCATATATCTTCATCTCTTGATCAACTTGCAACTCCATAACTTTTCTACTTCATCTCTAAATCACAATAACAAGGAAAAGGGAGTAGGCAATGATCTCCTCCCAACCTAATTCCAACAAGAAGAGAAATAAACCCTTCTCATGGGCCCCTGAGCCCCAAAAATAGAGCAATAAGGGACATTAAACAACCATGAAAACTTTACAAATGCTTCCACAACACAACAATCACACAAACAACACTTGCACATATTTACAAGAATCCATTTACAACTTTCCAAAAAACACAAGGGCTTCCAAAATAATCCCAAAGGAGAGGAAAACATGGAGTCCTCTCTTTATACCTCCCATGTGGGATGGGGGTACACCCAAAGCCTCCAAGTGCACTTGCACATTCACACACAACACCTTTTCTCTCCATAATCAAGTATGCAAATTTTCTATAAAATTTTTTTATATCCACATAGGTGGAGTATCCCTCCCACACTCCCTCTAAAAAATCCTCACTAACTCCTTTTTACCTCCGCAAAATGAACTCCATTTCCCTCTCCCAACACAAACCTAAGGTAATGATCTACCCAACCAATAAAATTCACAACCATACAGAAACTTGCAATGCAAAAATATCACAATATAATTATAAGAGCAAGTATGTAAGGAATAGACCCTACCTTTCCATATCAATCCTTTAATCTTCAAGCAACTACCTTTCAATTCCAAGCCCAAATTTCAAAGGCAATCTTCGACGCTCCCAAGGAAAATCCTAAGCAATTTTCCAAAAACATGCAAGTCTCAAATGAAACAAGTAACCCCCAAAAATCTAAAATAACTCACATAAATAGAAAATGAGTAGAGGAGGGTGAGGTGGATCCATGTAGGATACGACATCACTTCTCCTCTAATACACCTCAAAAAGTCAAACACAAATATCCAAGCTCATAAATGGGTGGGTGAGGAAATGAGAAGTTTCCTTCCACACATAACCACTACTCCATACTTCAAATGACATCATTAAAAGAATTTTTAAGAAAGTGTAATAAATTTCTCTTTTTTACCTTCATTATCACATAATGAGGCCTAATTTTGACTCCTTACCTCATAGGTATATTTGATAGGTGAATTTAAGAGGTGTGAGGCAAGCTTAACTTGTCCCACAAGCCTCCAAAAATGGATCCAAAGTCAAATTTTGAGATTTTAAGGATGGGTTGAGTACAAAACATAAAAATCAATTAACACTTGAGTACCTAAGAAAAGAAAGTTGTAGGACCCCCGTCAAGTTACCAAAGAACCATGGAAATTCATTGACACTTGTAAATAACTGTTTGAAAATCTATATTATGGCTTGTTGTGTGAAATTTGACTTTTGGGAAAATAACGTTTCTCTCTCTTCCCTATCTGTTTCTCTCTCCTTGGTTAAGAAATGAAGTGGAATGAAATGAAATTAATATAAATCTTTAACCCTCTTCTTTCAAATGTAAATTATTATTATTATGTAAATGGGAAACTAATAACGCTAATTATGGTAGATGTAGGTGGATGCCATGCCAACGATTTATCATTGATTTCATGCTCACATTGTTTTTTAGGATACAAATAAGATGACAAAATAGTGTGGTTGTATTTTACTGTCTATTATTGTAATTTATACTTGAAACAATGTAGTTGTAGAGGCTGAGCCAAATTCTGGTAATGTATTGAAAGATGTATTATTGAAGTTTGGTAGTATGTATGAGATTCTAGTTTTAGGGGTACTTGGAAAATGTGCATTTAACCGTATGTGTCATTTTGATTCAGATATATATATATGGGAACAAAAAAAAGGGATTGAATATATATGTTGAATGAAATGGAATTTAATATCTTATAGTGCAATTTCAGTGTGAAATTGATGATTAATTAATTGGAGTGTTTTACCTTTGAAAATGTAATAAACAAATCTAGCCACAACAGTCAACCTCAATATAAGATTCATGCATAACTAACCTTCCCATGTTATTCTTTCTAACATAGAAAACTTAGACCTTAGAATGAACTTAAATCTTTACAGTCGATAACACCTTCTATCTTAAGTAAATAAGATCTCTAGTTGAGTTATCACCATTGCCTATATGATTAGTGACAACGTCGTGAACATCTACAAGGCATCACATTGAATACTGAAATATCTATCCACAATAAAAATCTAATTATAATAAAAATTTCTTGATTAAGTTATAGATTTACAAGAGTCATGTTTCCATTTAAAATGCACATTCTAATGTTTCCTTTCAACTTACATTCATTTCCAATGCAAAAGAACCACTTTCCAAATGAAGTCATAACACAACTTTTGATTAAACTTCAGATTTGAAAAGAGCCTCAATTTCTTTAAAAGACAACTTACAACTTCCTTCATTCAACCATTACAATACATGGTTTGATAAGTAAATTTACAATAACTCTCTTCAAATACAAGAATATACAAGCCTTCCACTCTAAGGTGGGAAACAACATGATAAAATTTACAAACATAGGATTCTTCCTTTTGGTCTCAAGCATATATCTTCATCTCTTGATCAACTTGCAACTCCATAACTTTTCTACTTCATCTCTAAATCACAATAACAAGGAAAATGGAGTAGGCAATGATCTCCTCACAACCTAATTCCAACAAGAAGAGAAATAAACCCTTCTCATGGGCCCCTGAGCCCCAAAAATAGAGCAATAGGGACATTAAACAACCATGAAAACTTACAAATGCTTCCACAACACAACAATCACACAAACAACACGTGCACATACATACAAATCCATTTACAACTTTCCAAAAAACACAACAGGCTTCAACTATCCAAAGTAGAGGAAAACATAAGTCCTCTCTTTATACCTCCAATTTTGGGATGGGGTACACCCAAAGCCTCCAATTGTAGTTGTAGAGAGGCTGAGCAAATTCTGTAATGTATTGAAGATTGTATTATGAAGTTGGTAGTATGTATGAGATTCTAGTTTAGGGGTACTTGGAAAATGTGCATTTAAACGTATGTGTCATTTTGTTCATACTATATATATGGGAACAAAAAAAGGGATTGGAATATTAATGTGAATGAAATGGAATTTAATCTTTATAGTGCAATCAGTGTGAAAATTGATGTTAGTACTTGGAGTGTTTTACCTTTTAAAATGTAATAAACAAATCTAGCCAAAACAGTCAACCTCAATATAAGATCATGCATAACTAACCTTCCCATGTTATTCTTTCTAACATAGAAACTTAGACCTTAGAATGAACTTAAATCTTTACAGTCGATAACACCTTCTATCTTAAGTAAATAATATCCCAAGCTCTAGTTTATCGTCATAACTTGTATGATTCATGACATCGCCATGGACCTGACGGTTAAGAACGACATGGTCAAACTTTTTCTAATGAGTATGTCTTGATTCCCTTCTAGGTTTACAAGAGTCATGTTTCCATTTTAAATGCAGGATTCTAATGCTTCCTTTCAACTTACATTCATTTCCTTGTGCAAACCAACCACTTTCCAACATGAAGTCATAACACAACTCTTGGACTGACACTTCTTGATTGAGTGGCGATGATCACTCAACCAACCTTGGAATACACCTGTACAACATCCTTGGTGTGTACCATTAGGATACATGGTTTGATAAATAATAGTTACAATACATCTCTTCAAGAGGCCCTAAGAATAGTTACAAGCATTCTAGTCTAAGGTGGGAAACATCATGATAATAAATTACAGAAATAGGATTCATTACTTTTGGTCTCATGCATATACTCTTGAAATCTTGATAAACTTGCTACTCCATAACATGTCTAGTTCATCCTCTAAATCACAATAAAGATTTACAAAGGAAACTAGGCAAGGATCTCCTAAGCAATCTAGTTCCATGACAAGAAGAGAAATGAGAGCCTTCTCCATGGGCCCCTGATCTTCAAGGTGAATAGAGCAATATCCCACATTACTCAAATCTTGAAAACTTATATGCAAATGCAATGTCCACATTAGATCAATAAACACACATGAAGAGACAGTTGCTACATCCATAGAAAAATCCATTTACTATAGTTTAGCCTAGAAACAGAAGGGAGTGTTCTTAGAATAATGACCTGGGGTAGTGGGGTATTTGGAGTCCTCTCTTCCATACCTCCCATGTGGGATGGGGGTACACCCAAATTTTCCAAGTGCACTGTGGGACAAATGAATAAGACACAACACCACTTTTAGGTCTAGATAGAGGTTAAACATGCATTAGGCTAGTTAATCTAGGTTTAGGCTAATTAATCACATTTTAGTGATCCACATTAGGAGTTTGAAAGAGTTATGAGGGGTTTACTCACACTCCAATTAAATGGAATCCTGACTAACTCCTATTTAGCTAGTAGAAGCAGGTTAGAAGGGGATTGGAAGAGGGTTTCCCAGCATAAACCTAAGAGTATAAGATCATACCGATTAGTCAATTATATTCAGGACCATGCGACCAAACTTGCAATGGCGTAAAATATCACAGTATAGATTGGCCTAAGTGATGAGGTGTTGTCAATTTGCGAGGAGTAGACCCTACCTTAGTGCCATATTAAGAATAATAGTTCTTTGATTAGCAACTACAAGTGTCTACATTTTCAAGCATCAAATTGGGGTGGCATAAGGCAGGCTTCGACGCTCCCAAGGAAAGTATACAAACATACACGACTATAAATTTTTTTGAACAGGTGGAAAAACTCATTAGTAGTGTAAAGGATGTAACCCTCGACTGTCGATGGGGTGATGAAAGAGGTTGATTGGAGATCAAATATGAAAATGATTAGAAGAGGGTAAGGTGGATCCATGGGTAGGGTACAAGATGCACTTCTACGTCCAATAGACCTCAAGAATTCAAGGAGGAATGAAGAAGAGGACATGAGAATGGTTTGCTGAGGAAATGAGAAGCTTTTCCTTCCATTACATAGATCTTGTACTGAATTTTTGTAATGAGCGAACGATGAAAGAGATATGTATAATGATACAACGTGCAATGAATTTCACTGCTCATCTTCCACATCATACTAAATAACATAAGTCGACGATCGTGCATGATGAGTCACTAAATATCTGATATTTGTATTTGATATGAGTGTACATAAATTTGGAGGATGAATGAGTAAACCTCAACTTGTCCCACAGGGAGCCTAGAAGAAATATTAATCCAAAGGAAGGGGAGATATTTCACTACTTGTAATCCATGTATTATGTAAGTACAATATTCATTTCATCATTTTGCTAAGAATCAATTCATCACTTGAGTTCTTATTAAAGATATAAGTTGTACGACCCCCCGTCAAGTCGTACCAAATGAACCATGAAAATTCATTGACACTTGATAAATAACAAATGTCCATTGCTAAAATTCCAAATGCATACAACATGTGTGAAATGTAATGCACTAGCAGAAGTAAAATAGCATTTCTCTCTCTTCCCTATCTGTTTATCTAACCTTGGTTAAGAAATGAAGTACAATGACACATGAAACTCAATACAAATCTTTTAACCCTCTTCTTTCAAGATAGTTGCACAAATATTTTTATTATGTGAGTGGTAGTCCCAATTTTTTTGATAAAAAAAGGTAGATGTAAAATGGATGCCATGCCAACGAAAATTATACATGGAAGGAGAAGAATAGAGGACACATGGGTTCTTTGAAAAAACAGTGTGAATAAGATGACAACAATAGCACGTAACTCGTATGTGCCTCAGAGTATAGATGAAGTAAGTAGCATAGATTTTGTAACAATGTAGTTGTAGAGGCTAATCACATCATCTGTGAGTAATGTATTTCAAAACATGTGAAAATTCTGGAAATATACGTAGATGAGTGTCATGTGAGAGACACAGATTTAAGCTGCGTACTTGGAAAATGTGCATTTACCACTTTTTTGTCAAATTTTGATTCAGATATATATATGGGAACAATTTTTTTTATTTTTGAATGATTTTATGATTGAATGCAATTTTCAACATTTTTTAATCGAATAATGCAATTTATAGAATGTGAAATTGATCACTTAAAAACACATGGAGCGTTGCCCCGTGGTGAAGAAATGTGCATCGGGCAACAATAAAATTCCCTATCAAGAAGAAACTGAGTCAACCTCAATATAATTATTTAATAAATAACTAACCTATCACGTGTTATGGTTTCTAACATAGAAGACTTAGACCTTAGAATGAGAATTAAATCTCCTACAATCGATAAATACCTTCCTAGGGAGAAGTAAACAAGATCTCTAGGTAGAAATCACCACTTCCTATATGCATTAGCGAAAAATTAGTGAACATCTATAAGGCATCACATTCAATACTGAAATAACTATCCACGAAATGAGTCACCACATAATGTGCTAGAATGAAGCACGGTGATATTGGCTATCAACATGCAAACCAAAATACTATGTCAATATCCATGTCTCGAAACAAGAGGGCACCGCAAAAATAAGTGATCGAATAGGAATGGGAACCTATATATACCCCATCCGAAGGAGGGGGGTAAATTTTTATACACGGTTATCTTCATCCTCCGAGTCTAAGTGGAGCTGTTTGTGAATTTAACCACGATTGACTTGTGAAAACATGAGAGAGATGGCGAGAGTTGTAGGACCACAAAGTCAGAGAGTTCAGACGCACCATGGAGACGTGCATACCAGATCTGAGAGTACCTGTCAAGACAGACTGTTGATGGACCCTATGTGAGTGCATTATGCCTTGTTATGTTAATATTTGAATTTTTAATATCAATGGTGTTTACTCTTTCTTAGGGCAATCTCTTTACATCTGGGTCACATGGTTATGCAATCCAGTAAAATGCAATACAAGGAAAAGTATGGCTCTAAGCCTATTCTTTCAAATGGGGTAAAATTATTACTCATTATGTAAAAGGCCCCAAAATATTTAGAACATTACTTATGCTCAATAGACCAGGTGAGATAAGAAATAAGAAACCGATTCATTGATGATTTGCATGCATTACAAGGTCTTGCAAGATAAACAAACAAGATGACGAACATGTCGTAGTTGTAATTCACTCTGTATTCTTGAAACCTTTACAAATGAACCTAATATAGGATTCTAGAGGTTGAATCAAATTTATTTAATGCATTGAAAGACATATTATGGAAATCTGGTAGCATGTATGAGATGTTAGCTTCAAGGGTGCAATGGGATTTATACCAATTAACTCAAATCTTTCATGCTAGATGCAAAGAAAACTAAGTACGCTCAATAAATAAATGGGATAGAAAAGCTCTATATGTTAGCAATGAAATAGTATCTAATTCAACCTAGAGAGAAGGGATTGTTAGTGTAGAAATTGATGACTTGGGGGTAGTGGGTGTGTTTATAGTTCCTTACCATTTCAAAGAATGGCATAAATGTGTGTAGCCACAACAGTGGGACCTTAATATAATATTCATGCCAAAAATACACTTCTTAGGTGTATTCTTTCTAAGATAGTTAAACTGATTCCTTAGGCTGAACTTAAATCTAGGTTTAGGTTAATGGCATCATGGTCTAGCTGAAGTAAATTAGGATTTTGAAAGAGTTTTGAGGGGTCTACTCATATCTTGTAATGCTTAGCAACAATGGATTGATGAACCCGTTAGTCAATATAGTAGAACATAGGTTGAAGAAGATTATCTAGAGTATGTGGTTAGGCTAATAAGATTGGCTATATCATCCCAATGTAGCCAGTTATAAGAGGAATATGTTACCAAAAGGTATGTACGCAAAAAGAGAGTTAGATAGACCTAATTGACATAGGTGTCGTAAATTCTCTTAGGATTAGACATACATCTTGAGTGCCATAGATAACAATAATAGTGCTTTTATTAAACTACAGGTGTCTATAGTTGGGATCATAAATGAACACGATATCCAATTTTCAATTATCAGTTGGGTTTCTGTAGTGCAATACTAACAGTTAATTGTGAAAATTAAGAACATTTTTGATTTATGATTATTTTGTGAAAACATAACCATAAGGTGATGTGCTAGAAGTGAAAGGTGAAAATTAGGTCGTTCATCATAACATGTTTAAATCATCTTTTGGTGAGAAAACATATATAGGTTGTGTAAACTCTAATGTGAACCTTAACCCTTTAAACGATGGACTAATCTATCTTTTCCTCCCACTTGTCTTATCTATGTAATAGATGTATGATGAGAAATTATGTGATCATATTCTTAGAGATAAATTCCCTAAGAGAGCAACTAGAAGTCTTGGTGAGGATTACAAATCCCCCTTATTAACAAATATGACTACACAATTCAATACAAAAGGCATATAAACCTATTTAGGGGAAATCCCTCTTAAGTTAGGACGTAAAGTGATACTCAAGAAACATAATTTAGAAATTAAAAAAATAGGAAGCATGTGTTTCCATGTTTAAAGTTCCTTCCAATTCCTTAAACTAACTAGTTGCTAGACCATAACTATAGTAAAATTATAATTGACACTTGACCTTGGGAAGTGTAATCGTGGGATATTACTCCATAGGAAAGTGAAACATGATATTCCTTGTAATGTGATTAAACCCTCCTATTGTTGTGGATAAATAATCTCATTTGGTATATAATCCTTAGTGGGTATTAAATCAAATATCAAATTATAAATGAGTGAAAGAAACAAAATCGTAATTCCTTAAACAAAAAATATGTGAACTTCACATCATTTTGACTTATAGTTGTTTCCGTTGTGTAACAGAGGTATGATATAAGATCAAGATGCATTCCCTTAGATGTGAATCCTAAGGGTAATACCTAATATCCTTGTGTGTAAATAAATACCCTATTAAGTAATTAATACATATTAATCAAGTAATTTAAATAATGTAGATTATCCTTATTTAATGAGACACACCGTAAGTTAAATGTTAAAATGTATAAAGGAAATATGGAAAAAAAGGAAAATAAATGTATGATTCACATATTATGATCCCTTCTATAATTTAAGTGAAATATTGAAATATGATTGTAATAAATGTGTAATCCTAAAAATATCATGTCGTTGAGAAGACCCTATCTATAAGTTTACACTACAGATGAATCGTTATGTTTTTCCTTTCTATTTTTAAAAAAAATTGGCCTTGATGTGCATCGCATGTGGTTTCCTGTGATCTGTGTGGCTTATTTTTTGTTGCAAACATAGTCATGTATTGTGTGTTTTCCTAGATGATGTCTTGTGGTGTCATGTGTACTGCAATGTAAGTTAAAAAAAATATCTCGGTATTTTTAATGTTGTATTGTGTGTTAGGTTTTGGAGCATGTTTTCATGTGTGAAAGTGTTGAAGGATGTTTACTAAGAGTACCATACACTTTCCACAGTTGTGTCGCCAGGGTTCGGGGCCTTGCTGGGCCCCGAGTAGCATCCCTCGATAGTGGGGGTTGGGGGCGTAACCCTTGAGAAAAAGATTTGTGGCATTGAAAATTGTGCCCTATATACCGGGATGCGTTCTTTTCTCATATGGGTAGGATTTTTGACCCATAGGTTTATGGGATAGTTTTGGCCCATGGTTTTGATACCCAGGGTTTTGTAAAACTGCTAAAGTAATTTTCTACTTATGTGGTTTTGTTCATATGGTAGGGTTTTTGTAACATTGAAGATGTTTCTAAATTCGGGTGTGAGTTCTATAAAGTTTGTTGAGCATAGCTCCAAACAGATCTGAGTATTGTATTGAGAGAGTAGTGGCTTGTAATAAAATCTAAGCAAGTGATTCTTAGTGGACATAGCCCAAATTGGGTGAACCGCATTAAATATTGTCTCTTTGTCTTGTGTTATTTTATTCTACACTTTTATTTGAGATTTGTAATATTTTCTACATATTAGTTTCTAATATTGCAATTCTATGAGGGACTATTCCACTTATTTTATCCCTTATTTACTAATAATTGGTATCAGAGCCTGGTTTTGTTTGCTAAAGTGGGAGCTATGGCAGATGATGGAAGATAAACGATTGATAAATTCAAGGGGAAGAATTTCAGTCTTTGGAAGAAATGGAGATGGAAGATTACCTTTATCAGATCTTTATATTCCACTATCTGAGAAGGTGAACAAACCCTCAAGCATGACAGATGCGTAATGGGAATTACTAGATAGAAACACACTTGGGAAAATCTGACCGTGTCTTGAATTTTTGGTATTATTTAATGTTTCAAAGGAAAAGATTACAAAAGAACTGATGGATGCATTAGTGAATTTTTTTGAAAAACCTTCTACCTCTAATAATATATTTTTAATAAAAAAGTCATTTAATATGAAGATGCCTGAGAATGTTTCAGTAACATATCATTTAAATTATTTTAATATGGTTGTAAATATGCTAGCTTTGCTTATAATAGAATTTGATGAAGAAGTTAGGGATTTATTAATTCTATGCTCTTTAACTGAGATTTGGAATAGCCTGGTAATGGAGGTAAGCAACTCTGTTCCAGCTAACTCAAAGTTGAAGTTTGAGAATGTTATAGGGGTGATTCTAAGTGAGGAAATCTGAATAAAAATATTTGGGGAATCTTCTACTTTAGGGAATGCTTTGACAGTGAAACTAGATCGAGATAAAAGAATAGAGGAAGCCATGGAAAATTGAAGGATTGGGAAAGGTCAAAATCCAAAATTAAAATAGTATGCTGGCATTGTGAAAATTTTGGGCATGTACAGAAATATTGTTGGGAGCTTTGGGACAAGAAGAAACTATAGTAAGAAAACAAGGAGGCAAATGTGGAAATGGGTAATGTATGTCAGGATGTTTTGATTCTTTCTTTGCACAATATTACTAAATCTTGGGTTTTAGATTTGGGGGATTCTTTCCATGCTACTCCACATAGGCATTATTTTTTTGATTATGTTCAAGGAGATTTTGGGCATGTTTTTATTAGTGATGATGAGCCTTGTAACATAGTTGGAAATTTTTTTGTTTGGGTTAAGATGTAGAATGGAAATACTTGGCTATTGAAGGATGTCAGACATGTGCCTACATCAAGAAGAAATTTGATATTGGTAGGGAAGTTGGGAAGTGATGGTTCTACTGTGATATTTACAGCGGACTCTTGGAAGGTTACCAAGGGTGATCTTGTGGTGGCAAGAGGTAAGAAGGTTGGAACCTTGTATTTAACCACTTATAACACTAATGTTTGTAATCATGTGGCTTCAGAACTAGATACAACATTGTGGCAATATAGGCTCAGTCATATGATCTATAAGGGTATGAAGATCATAAAGAAGGATTTGTCTAGATATACAGAAACAAGTTTGGAGTTATGTGAGGACTGCATATATGGGAAAGAGAAGTGAGTAAGGTTTCTCAAATTGGACCTATAAGGAAAGAGAGTAGGTTAGAGTTAGCGCATTTTGATGTGTGGGGGCTGGCTCAAGTATCATCTCTTGGGGGTTCAAGTTATTATGTTACTTTATTGATGATGTAACAAGGAAAGTTTGGGTTTATTGTATTAGAAAAAAAATTGATATATTTGAAACTTTTATAAAATGGAAAGCCTCGATAGAGAATGAAACATTTCTTAAGTTAAAATGTCTCAGGTCAGATAATGGAAGGGAGTATTGTAGCAATGAATTTGATGATTATTTTTCTAAGAATGGAATCCATAGGAAAAAGACGGTTTCAGGAACTCCACAACATAATGGAGTGTCAGAAAGGATGAACAAAACAATAATGGAATGTGCTAGGATCATGAGGTCACATGCATGACTGCCTCTTTCTTTTTGGGTAGAAGTGGTGAGCACAAATGTGTACTTGATAAATAAAGGACCCTCAAGTGCCTTGGATGGAGACATACATGAGGAGGCTTGATATGGTAAGAGAGTTGATTATTCATTTCATATATTCTTTGGATGTGAGGTGTTTGTTTATATAGAAAAGGATGATAGGACCAAGCTAGAGGATAGATAAAAAAGACTTTTATTGGTTATGGTGGTGATGACTTTGGATATAAATGTTGGAGTATTAAGGAAAATAAAATCATTCAATCTAGGGATGTGATATTTAATGAGAAAGTCATGTATAAGTAGGAGTTGTAGGAAAACATGGAAGAATCCAAGAAATAATATGTAGTGGTAGAGGATCTTCTAGATGAGAAATTGACTCATGAATCAATTCAAGAACCTCCTCAATAGGAACCCCAAACTCATGTATTGAGGAGGTCTTCTAGGGTAAGAAGAGAACTTGAACATTTTATTACTCATAGATAGTGGAGAGCCAGAGATCTTTGATGAAGCAATGTAGGTATATGTTAGGAAGAAGTGGGAACAAGCCATGGATGAGGAGCATTAGGATCTCATGGAGAACCAAACATGGGATTTTGGTGAAGCTACCCGAAGGAAAAAGAGTATTACAAAACAAGTGGGTGTACAAAGTCAAAGAGGGAAGAAGGAGGAAAGAAAACATATAAGGCCTGATTGGTGGTCAAGGGGTTTATACAGAAAAAAATGTGGTTTGCACAGAAAAAAAGGTATAGATTTTTTTGATGAGATTTTTTTCTCCTGTAGTAAAAATGACTTCTATTAGAACTTGTTTCTAGGAATAGTTGCAGCAGAAGAATTGCACTTAGAACAAATTTATGTAAAGACTACATTTCTCCATGGTGATTTGAAGGAGGAACTATATATGTAGCAACCAGAGGGCTATGAGGTCAAAGGTAAAGAGGAGATGGTGTGCAAACTGAAGAAGAGCTTGTATGGCTTGAAACAAGCTCCACGTCAATGGTATAAGAAATTTGATAGCTTCATGATGGAGCAAGGTTATATAGATGTCATTCTGACCATTGCATGTATACAAAGAAATTTGAGGATGGCAGTTATATTATCCTTTGTCTGTATGTGGATAACATGTTGGTTGCAGGTAAAAACATGCAGGAAATAAAAGTACTCAAGAAGCAACTAAGTGAATCCTTTGCTATGAAGGATTTGGGGGAAGCCAAACAAATCCTTGGTATGAGGATATCTCGGGATAGGAAGGAACAAAAGCTGACTTTATCTCAGGAAGAGTACATTAAGAAGGTCTTGGAGAGGTTTAATATGCAGGATGCTAAACCGGTTGGGACTCCTTTGGCAGGCCATTTCAAGTTATCAAAGGAGTAGTGTCCCAGACAGAGCAGGAGAGAAACCCAGATGTCCAAGGTACCTTACTCATCAGCGGTTGGCAGTTTTATGTATGCCATGGTGTGCACTAGGCCTGATATTTCCATGTGTGGGAGCGGTGTGAGTAGATTTATGAGTGATCCAGGTAGGTAGAGATCACTGGCAAGGCAGCAGTAAAGTGGATCCTTTGGTATTTGAGAGGGACCATGGGGACATTTTGTGCTACAGTGGATCAGACACCACTTTTTGTGTTATGTAGATTCAGATATGGCTGGAGATGTAGACAGCAGGAGGAGCACAACAGTTATGTTTACACTATAGGTGGGACAACAGTAAGCTGGATTTCACGACTACAGAAGTTGGTGGCTTTTCAACCACAGAGGCTGAGTATGTTGCTGCCACAGAGGAAAGCAAAGAAATGATTTGGTTACAAAAATTTCTTGAGGAGTTGGGGCATAAGCAGGAGGAAGGAAAGTGCATAGTGATAGTCAGAGTGCTATACACCTAGCTAAGAACTCTGCTTTCCACTCTAGGACAAAGCATATATAGTTAAGGTACCATTTCATCAGGACAACTTTGGAGGAAGAGAAGTTGAAGCTGGAGAAGATTCATACCAGTCAGAATCCTGCAGACATGATGACCAAGGTGGTCACAAGGGAAAAAATGAAGCTTGTGTTCAAGCTTTGGTTGGTCTTCACGGAAACTAGTGAAGGGTTTGAGAAGCTTGCTCAGAGGAAAACTAGTCTCCAAGTGGGAGATTGTTAGGTTTGTGGAGCCTATTTTCATGTGAGAAAGTGTGAATAGACTGTACACTAAGAGTATTGTATGTACTTTCACTTTCCACAGTTGCTTTTACTGAATCACTTTCATTCATCCTTTTAATTTTCATAATTCTCACAGTGGGAATATCAAACTCAATAGGAAGAATTAGATCAATTCCATAAGCCAATTGAAATGGGGAGTATCATGTTGTTGAATTTGATGTTGTCCTATATGCCCACAATGCTGCATGAATCCTTTTATCCCAATTACGTACCTGTAAGGCTGCATCTTTGCTAGAATTTGACACCACACAAAATTTTTTCGTTTCACCTATCCATTTGTGCTTGGCTTGTATGTTGTTGCCTTCCTGTGCTTAATAGAAAACTTGTTGACTAGGGCTTCTACCACCTTATTTAATGAAGTGGCTTCCTTGATCTATTATAATTTCTAATGGGTAACCAAATCTGGTGACAATGCGTTTATATATGAACCTTACCACTTCATCCATGGAAGTTATTTTCAATGGCCTAGCTTCAACCCGCTTGCTTAAATAATCTGTGGCAACTACAATATACTTATTTTGGCATGGGGTAGTTGGAAGTGGGCCTACAATATTTATTCCCCACTTTTCAAAGGGACCAAGTGGAAGAATAGGGTATAATAGAGCTGATGAAGTCTTACGGTTACCATATGTTTGACAAATATCACATGTCTTACAATAATTATAACAATCTCTAAAAAGAGTGGGCCAGTGATAACCTGCATCCAAGATCCTTCTTGTTGTAAGTTGTCCAGAGAAGTGTCCTCCACATGTACCATTGTTGAATTCTTCTATCAACTCCTTCCCTTGATCACGTCCAACTGCCCTCTTGTACTATCTATCAGGTCCTATTCGAAATAATACTCCATGCAGAATAGAATATGGATGTTTGGCTTGAGTAATCTTCTTCTTAGTCTTTGCATTGGCACCATCAGGAAACTTGAATTCATTCAGACAATTCCAAATATCTATGTATTCACTAGAGATTGTGTCAAGGGATAACAATGCTGCATTTGGGAAATCATCATCATCACAAGATGAACCTAAACCATCATAGGCTGGAGAGAGTGCATCTTCATTGAAATTCTTCTTTCCTAGCCTATCTATAATATCAAATTCAAATTCTTGTAGAAAAATTATCCATCTTGCTATCCTCCCTGATGGGTTAGGCTTATTTATAATATATTTTAGAGCCTGATGGTCTGTTACAACTATAAATTTTTTCCCTAGAAAGTAATTTCTAAACTTCTTTACAGCAAAAATGATAGCTAGAGCCTCTTTTTCAGTTACAGTATAATTTACCTCAGCACTGCTCATTTGTCTGCTCCCAAAGTAAACTGGATGATCATTCCCATTTTCATATTTTTGGCTCAGAGTACTTCCTAGTGCTGCATTTGAGGAATCACTATACATAATGAATGGCTTGCTCCAATCTGGATTCTTTAAAACAGGTGAAGACACTAAAGCTTCCTTCAGTTGTTCAAAAGCTTCCTGCACTTTATTTCCTGGTTCATAAGTAACATCCTTCTTCAAGAAATGGGTTAGTGGCTGTGTAATCTTTGAGAAATTCTTGATGAACCTTCTATAGTAACCCACATGGCCTAAAAATGATCTCAATTTACTTCTATTCATAGGAAATGGTAACTCTTTGATTTTTGAAACTTTATCAGGATTAGTACCAATACCATCTCTAGATACAACATGCCCTAACAAAACACCTTTAGAACATCCAAAGACACACTTTATAGGGTTTAGTGAGGCTTGTGCTTCATCTAACCTTCGAAATGTTGTCTCCATCTAGTGCAGGTGGTCCATCTTGCTCCCATAGATGTAAAAATCATCTAGAAATACTCTGATGAAGTTCCTAATGTAGGGTTCAAACACCCTATTCATCAAGTGCTGGAATATTTCCGTAGCATTACACAACCCAAAAGGCATAACTCTATAAGCAAAAATTCCCCAAGGAGTGGTGAATGTGGTCTTCAACTGATCTTTCTCTGCTATACGAACGTGGTTGTATCCTTTATATCCATCAGCAAAATTATAGCACTCCTAGCCAGCTACTTCATCCAAGATCTGATCTGAGAATGGAAGAGGGTAATGATCCTTCTTTGTTTCCTTGTTGAGCTTCCTATAATCAACACATATGTGTAGTTTCCCATTATTTTTTATTGAGATCACAATGGGAGAAACCCATTCTGAATTCTCCACAGCAAATATGAATCCTACATCAAGCAACTTATCTATTTCTTCTTTTACAGTCTTGGAAAAATTAGGATTCATTCTATATGGCATTTGCTTTATGGGCTTAGTACCATCTACAGCTCAATATAATTTTCTACCCAACTTACTTGACGGAGTTCCTTGTAATCAAAAGTGAATAGGTGTATGTACCTTCGAAAGAGTTAGAGGTAGGATTCCTTGTCATTCTCCATCACAACATCACCAATCTTTATTTGTTGGAGACGATCATCAATTTCTTCTTTAGATAATTTTATGGGTTCATGAGTCAGTGTGACTGGAAGTATATCCATGACTGAAACATCAACCTCACTTTCTTCATCTTCTGTGTCCACTTCATTGGTGCTAGAGTAATCAGAGGAGGTCCAATCATCAGTTTCATCACTTGAATCCATAGGTTATGCCTTATGATGTCGAGGGATCACATTTATCTTCACCCTCTCTCTGCCATGTACAAGTGTCATGAAGCCTTCATTCCAGTAGTTTCTTGCATGAAATCTCCTTAGCCATGGCCTTCCCAACAACATTAGGTATGCAACAGTACCATTTTTCATCACCTGAAAGTTTACCACACATACAACGCCCATAATAGATATCGCCACATTTGAAACAACACCTTTTAGTTTAGTTTTTCCCTTATTTAATGACCTTAACATAAGTGTTGAGGGGTGATCAATTTTTAAACCCAACATATTTATTATAGACTCAGTCATTACATTAACTGCAGCACCTCCATCAACTAAGACATCATAATTGAAATACCATTACATAATACCTCATCTTGTGGAGCGTAGGGATCCGCCTCTGCCTCCAAAATAGGGACCTCAACCTCCTTCCTTTATCGAGCATTCAGTCCACTTTGCAGCTCCCACCTCTTCTCAGAAGACATAGCCAAGAGTTGACCATATGTAATATTTGCAGGCCTTTTGGACAGATCTTCTAAGATGGAGTATGGTCCTTGTCCCTGTGAAATCAGAAAATCCTGTAAACCAAACTTTCTTCTCCTATGTTTCTTACTAGTTTCTCCTTTCATCTTCTTAGGATCATTTCCATCTTGGTTATCTTTTTCTTTCTTTCTTTTTGTTATAAACACATCTACTTCATTATTTATGTTTTTATCTACTACATCAAAAGAATTCACAGGTGCTTTTCCTTTATCATTATCTCTTATACCAGATGTAGAAGCTCTATCTGGACAATTATACTTATAATGACCCTTTTTATGACAACCATAACATACAACTTCAGAAATATTTCTTTTTGGACCTCTATCTCCTCCCTGAGAACTAAATTCCTTTCCTTGAAGAAGATTAATAGTTAACTGGCCCATCTTCTTGAGAAGATCTTCATACTCAGTAGATGTACTAGGGAAAAGATTCGTGCTCACCGAGAGTGGTTGTGGATTCTAGACCAAAGGTGTTGGTGTAGGCTCTACCTTAGCAACAATTTCTTTGGGCTCCTCTTCCATGCTTTCTTCTTGCCTTCTTGCAATCTCCTTTGCTTGTTCAATGGTAGCTGGGTGGTCATACTTCACTTGTTTTCTGATCTCTGGCTTCATCCAAAGAATTAAGTGCTTACAGAGGAGATTATCCATGCCATTCATCAACCCATCTGCTAATCCTTCCTTCCAGATCTGGGCATCGAGCTTCCTCCTTAGCTCTAGAACATGAGCATGATAATCCCTTATCTTCTCCTTCTCTCCTTGGGATAGCTTTGTAATATCGATCATGAGATCTGCATATTTACTTTATTCACCAAATTCTTCAAGAAAACTTTCAGTTAATAAATCCCATGAGTTTTTCACATTATCACCTAGTGTTTCAAACCACCTAAGGGTTGAACCATCCAAAAAGGTAGGAAAAAATTTAGTCCATTGTTACCTTCTTATGAGGCCATTACAAATGCAAGATCATTTAAACTCTTGAATGAAAGAGGAAGCATCTTCATTAGATTGGGCTGAAAAAATAGGAATCTTCCCCATTTTCAAAAGTAACCACAGTGAAATACCAGCCCACAAGTACAATCAACAAGACTTATGTGCACAAATAATTGGAATCACTATAATAGAAAGTGACTTTACAACTTTCTAAAGTAAAATAGAAATGACCATGGTAAACGATGGTAAAACTTGATTTACTGCGATAAAAAACAACTTTACAGTGGTAAACACTATTCATGGTAAAAAGTGAAGTTATTGCAGTAAATATTATTCATGGTAAAAAGTGATTTTACTGTGGTAAATACTATTCACGGTAAAAAGTGACTTTACCATGGTAATTACTATGCACAGTAAAAATAAGGTTACCCTCCAAATGTTTTCTGACTAAGTGGGAATATCTCTCCAGAAAATCCACCAACGAGGAATCGTCTTGGCAACGGAACCAAAATGTCATCATCAATATGGAACTATGATAATTCTTTACTGGGAACTCCTCGTGCTATGATTATTTACTAATGCATAGCTTTTAGTTTGGTGGATGGAATCTGGAAACACAACAACAAACATAAAACAAGAATACCATAGACCATGATAAGAAGGAATGATGATAAATCTGAAATATAAGTGTAAATTATAATATCAACATGAAATTGTTACAATCTCACCCATGATGTACTTCAAGTGTTACTGACTTCACTTACCTTCCAACAATAACTATGGGAGAAACTTCACAATTACACCTCTTAATGGCTTCTTTAACACACCTTCAAAATGATGGCTTCCTTTACACACTTACTCATACAATATTTATCACTACTTCCTTCTATGCTAAATGGGGGGGGGGGGGTGGCCTCTCTATTTATAGAACTTCTAGGCTTATCCATCTTATCTCTAAGATAGGAAAAGAAATCTACTTTGACGAATCATATTCCCTACCTTAACTCTTATCTGTACATGTAAGCTTATCTTTGAAGATAATATAAACCTTATCATTTCACATGGGTTCCATATTTTTAGACTTTTTACAAATAAAATACATGAAATATTTATGACCTCACCCCTTGTCCTTATTACCAATATAATATTTCTAATTCCTAATCATGTAGAACCTACTTCTCTACTTACCGTAACTTTGACATTTTAACATTACCGAACTACTTACGAAAAATATTTACTTTTTAGCACAACATTCCTATTGTATTTTTTACTATTATCGTACTATACATTATTGGCGGCGTCGTACTGGTAGCACCGTTATCTTCTATCAGATGCTACTACTAATTATACTTAACAACATCCTATTCATAATACACACATTAATAAAATAAAAATTACGGAGGAAAATTTTAGTGTCGACAGGTGCGCCACCTTGGATAAGAAAATGTTTTCATTCCTTTGTTATTTTGAAGGAGACATAAGAGATTGTAGGAAGGCATAAGAGAATGCGGGAGGCATAAGAGGATATTCAGGGAGGCATAAGATTTTTGTAGGGGTTTTCAGATGTATATTAGAGGGTTTTAAGGTGGGCACCTAATCCCATTGGGACACATAAGTGATCTCCCCATAGAACCTTGCCCCATTGGCTTTGCATTTTCAAGCCTTTTGCATTTTAATAGTTTTATGTTGTGATTGTATCTTATGTTGAATGTGTTTTGAAATGGTTGTGAAATTTTGTATTGCGATGTGGAAGCTTTGTGATAGTTTCTATGAGTTGGATCCATTCTTTACTACATTTTGATTGGGGCTCTGGGGCTAATGAATAGGATGGATTCTTCTCCTCATTGCATTATTGGCTGGGTGGAGAGTGTTTCTGTACGTACCCAAAATTGTAAGGTACTATACTGCCAGAACAGTGTAACAAGTTCCCCAATGATGATACAGGTCTCCTCGCATGGTGTTCAGGATCTGAAAAAGCTCTCGGAGTATGCGTTAACATCCCACATGCCCCGCCTAGCCCCCGCTCCCTTTACTTTCCCCTTTTCCCTTCTTTCCTTGGCCTTTTGATCTTCAGTGACGAAACCTCCGCCCTGCAGGGCGGTGGTCCTGTAACTGCCGCCCTGCTCAGAGCGGCGGTCCTGCACGCGTTTTCCAAAATGTTCTTTTGACGTGACTCACGTGAAATATCACGTTTCACCAGCTTTCCTTGCCAACTTGAGCATGCATTTATGTTTTTGGTCCCCTGTAATAGTGTTTTTCCTTTGTTTATTGTTTAGGAGTTCAGTTTGGTTTTGATCTTTGGGTGATTGAATTCCTATAAATGCATGGCTTGTGCTCAAACAAAGGGCTGGATTTGAAAGACTGATCTTTGCTCTCATCTCCTCATTTTTAGTATTTTAGCTTGTTATCTTGTTTAGAAGCCATAGTTTCAATTCACTTACATCTTTAGTTAGATTTCTCAGCTGTTGGTAAGCCACATACCCATCTTGTGCAGGCAGTGCTGTCATTTCATCCAATCCGGTCTGAAGTTTATCTCTGAATTTCTTTTTGCATTGAATTTAGCTATTATTTTGCTTAGAGTACTTGTTTTAGTTCATTTACATGCTCATTTAGCATTGTTCAGCTGTTGGTAAGCCACATATCCAACTTGTGCAAACAGTGTCATTGTTTTATCCATTCCATTGGAGTAGAATAGCTTAGGAAGCCATTAAAGTTGCAGGTTTTGCTCTTCAAACAGGATAGTTTTAGGTTCTGGTCGCTTTGTGTTGCATAACTCGCAGTAAAATCCCGCTAGGAACTGCATAAGCCAAGCTCTGTACTCTTGTGCTATCCCTCTCCTACTCGCATTTTCGGTCTGCATTCTGAGTTGCCCTTGTCCCAATATCTACTCCTGTCGATGCTAGCATTACACGCTTTTCTGGATCCACGTGAACATGAAAGAACGAGGAGATCACACTGAGGGGACAAGATCGCACACGCCATCGGATTCGCCACTATTATGCGGAATCCAGGTTTTAACTTTCAAAGTTCTAGTTAGAATCATATCAAATAGAGTAGATAATTGCTTCATTTCAGTGAATTCTATTATCGATATTGCCAGGGAAGCTGTGAGGATTGATAGTTTCTGAGAAACTATGATTCACTCCTCACTTCTGAGGTAGGATCGAGAATCTTGTAGATAGATTAGATGAGCTATTTTATTTATTTAGAATAAATCTACAAATTACACAGGCTGATAACTAAACTTGGTTATTTTGTCTATTTTAAATTATTGTTTAGTTGTTATTTCTAGATACGCTTAAAATAGTTTGCTTTCCTTGAAATTCTTAAAAGATTTCTTAGGAGAATAAAAGTTATATATATGTTTTAGATTTATTCCACGTAGTTAGAATTTGCTTCGTTACAGTTAGATTTACATTTTATTTTGTATGACAATCACAGGACCTCAGGAGCCCAGGGAATATATATTTGAGCCAATCGTGCCTCAACCAAACCTCGTCATAGCAATAGTTGACATAGACCAAAATCTCATAATACAAGTATTCCGAACAACAACAGATTTACAACTGATCAGTTCTCAGTTGAGAGGGTTAAACATAGAAGACAACCAAGCACACACATTTTGGTCAAACCAACCAAACTACAGATTACCCTAGATAAACATTCGCATGACTGTAGAAGGGTTCGAAAGAGAACAAACCTTTGGTTGTGATCCTTTGGTCCCGCAGCTAGGTGCAGGAGACACTCTCACAGACATAGATACCAGTTTAAGGATCCAAGTTGCATGAACACCTGTGAGATATTATGAGAAAATCACACAGTTATTGGTCCTAAACATAGAAGCTGAGAAAGCATACGACTACTGGATACTAGGGATTAGGATTTGATTTCACGTATGACCATAACATGACCGCAACAACCAAGAGTCTATGGTTGTGATCCACAGATCCCACAGCCCAACGAGTCCACAAGTCAATCAGATATAGACACTAGCCTACGCACCTTTATATTCAGATCCACTCCACTTCCACCCATCATCATCGAACAATTGTCCTTACTGGATATAGCAGCTAACGAAGCTAGAGAATTCTGGACCAGGCCAGAGAATCATCCGTAGAGTCAATTGTATTCACCATCCACCATATGACCTTATCTGGGGACATACACGAAACTATCCCAGGCCATTTTCCACGTATTCCTCAACCCATAGATCAAATCACGCCAGAGCTCTATATTGATTGGAGCCTTCGAGCAGTCATCCTTGCCGATCGATCTATCACACCAGTCCAAGTTAGAAGGGCCTTCTTTGCCTTGGATTCACAAATTCCATTAGTGCGTGTCGAAGATATTAGACTGCGTAACTAGTTTTTCTACATTCCACGCATATTCTACCCCCACTGGCTGTCTCGGCACGACCTCAGGAGGTCGGGTATGTGGAAGAGTCACTTGTTGATTCTCACACTCGCCTGTCGCTTTTCCGGCGTACAAAATTGGTGAACCCAACGTGAACAAACGAAATTAGTGAAGCTGACATAAAACTTCCTACTTTGTCGTTCGGAGTCATAGTATCACGTTTCCTTTCACGAATCACCTTCACTCCTTCCCATTATTCTACGGGTATTCATATACCCCCCGAATATGTCAGGATTCGATGTGTATGGCAGACCCCTCTTGGGTCTCGAGGCATACTACACCCAACAGAATAGGCAATCATCACCATTGCTCTCAGTATGGGGCGACAAATATTCAACTAATCAGTTGTCAACACAAACCCCAAGAATCAGATATAATTCATATTTTCAAACTGAGGAGTTAGATCAACCCCCTCGAACGCAACAAACAGAGCCTTCAGGCTCGAACAATATGACGTTTACTAGAGAATCTGGTTTGTCTCCTCAAATGCTACTTAGACCACAAATTAGTAGGCAATCAGATCCATACCTGGTCTTAGATGATGGACAGTCAATGCGTTATCCTAGGAGTGAACAACGCTCCCGGGGCATGTACCTACCTATAGGAGGTCTAAAAATACAACCCAAGATCTCTTTTCAAGAAAATACCTCTATGCCACTGCATATAGGAAATACTCTCGGAGAAACTTGGCAAGATAGTGACCAGTTCATAACAGGATATCACGTACCTATACAACACCAGGGTATACAACAAACGCCACTCAGGCAAAGCATCGTGACTTCACCAAATGAAGTCATTTCAACGTTAGTAGAAAAAGTGAGAGGGTTAGAACTTGCTCAAGCAAGACAAAATTCTCCGTTCATACAAGCAGGAAGTTCTAATCCTCCATACCACTCTGGCCAAGTAGATCTCCTCACAGGAGTAGGCACGTTAGGTATGCCTCCTCACTATCCACAACAAACGCCAACAAGGCCCATCATCCCTAACACTAATCCTCCCGGTCTAGTATCAAATAATCCATTCCTAGACAATACCCCGTCATACTTAAACATGTACTCCAAATCACCACAAGGAGATATGTTTTCCTCTCTTGGCATATTTTCTCAAACACAAGGACCTCCTTATGCCCCTGCTAATGCATACGCTGCATCGTATCAACAACCCATCCCACCACCACTCCCCTAACAACCACCATCAATGGTCGAAAACTATGCAATAGGGACATATTCAGAATATCTAAAGGAACCCTTAGAATTCACCATACGAAGCGTCATGCTTCCGAGACCTCTTCCCGATTTACCCAAGTTCAAGGGTGAGGGAGATCCAAACGCACATATCAAGGCTTATGCTACAACCATACGAGAATTACTCCCTAGGGATGGGGTTGTTGCTAAAATATTCCCCAAAACCTTGGAAGGCATTGCTCTCGACTGGTATTACAGGATACCTGAAGCCTCCATCCATTCATTTAAATAACTCGTGTCAGATTTCATCAAAGCCTTCGACATGAACAAACTATTGAGAACAGGAATCAGGGAATTCTTGCACATCAAACAAGAACACAACAAATATGTCGCCCATTTCATCCAGAGGTGGCGTACAGTTCTTTATTCTTCAGAAAGTGCTCCAAACATGGATCAGATGGAACTATGCGATTTATTCCTTCATTCTCTCAGCAAAGAGGTGAAGGAAGAAGTCCAGAAGTTCCCACTAAGAACTTACGATGAAGTACTTGAGAGCACTCTTCGAATAGATCAAGCAGCGATAGATAGTGGTCGTAAGACATATGGAACAAACGGGAGGTTAATCACCTCCACTCAGAACACTACAGCTATCACAAATGTCAATCAAGGACCCAAAATCCTTAACAAAAATCATGGGGTAACCGACCAGCCCAAGAGGGTAAATGTTGTTAATACTCCGTCACAAACAACCAACCAACGAAACAACAAATTTACCCCGACAATCAATACAGTGGATTTTAACCATCCACAATAACAACAACAATGGCGAAATCCCATACAAGGGCCAAGCCAAAACTCATTTGGTTATTAAAACCAAAGTCAAAGCCAAAAACAACAATTCCAAAACTTTAATTCTAATAGGTAACAGTTTGATCAGAATTTTAGGCCACAATACACACCTAACCAACAAAATAGGAATTACAATCCCAATTCTTATTGTGGTTTCCACAAAATTCGAGGTCACGATACTAGAACGTGTCGTGACTACGATAAATTTATGCAACGCTTGCCAGAAGAACAAAGACAGTTCTTCACAGATTTGTTTTTGGCAGATCCTGTCTCATCATCACCAAATACGCTCATAGGGGTAGTTTCCCCTCAGAATGCTCCCCTCAAGATCTTTAACGATCCGCTCCCAAATCATGATAGCAATAGGCTAAATCCAACTGGAACAAACAAAGGTGCAATGACGGGAAACAATGATCATGAAGCCTTGACTTCATTAAATCCATCAGTTGCGCCACAGTTAGGAAGTCAACCAAGACCCAAGATAGTCAGTTTGGTAGAATTAGACGCTGAACTACCTATTGAAGCTATAACAAGAACACGAGAGTATTTCTCTCAACCAAGCCCAAGTCATCTGCCAGAAACAGATAAGAGTCAGCAAATAGTTGAAAAACCCATCGGTGCCTATGATTTAATTAGTGACCTAACAAAGACCTTCTCACACATTTCATTTTTGGACTTACTAAAGAACTCTCCCCCTCACAGAGCTGCTCTTTTAGAAGCATTAGGTCTAGGTCATCTAATTAACATCACTCCACCTCCTGAAACACAAGTAAATCACGTAGATTTTGATATCCACTCTCCAGGGCAGCCGGACAAGGATGTCGAATTCATATTCGAAATAAGTAAAATGCCCACAGATGCTAAGATCGCACGCCGAGGTGATCCAGCCTTACACTTACAAGTATGGGTTTATAATAACTATGTAAAACGGGCAATGGTTGACGATGGGGCCGCAGTGAACATAGTCCCTTTCTCTTTCCTCCAAAAACTTGGATATGGGGAAAGAAACTGTTCCACTACTCGAAATACATTGAGAGGCTATGATAGCCTTAAAGCCACTTCGATAGGAACTATTATACTGCTGGTCACCTTAGGGCCCAAAACCATTTTGACTGAGTTTTATATTATAGATCAGGAAACTAGCTATAATATGATCCTCGGCCGACCATGGATACACCGCATGAAGGAAATCCCTTCCATGCTATTTCAAGAAGTAAGATTCCTGCATCTAGGAAAGGTGTTTGTAGCCAAAGGTGATCCAAAACCTTTCGATTTGCACCTAGCTGATTTAAAGAAAAGACCAGGGGTGCACTCAGAATTTGAACTTCCAAAAAACCAACTTAATAAACCCACTGATCCAAAACCATAGGAAAAGTTGGTACCTACAACGGATCTTGAAACTACCAGCATAACCAAAACAATTCCAACCCCCAAAGATAAAACTAAAGAAACAATATCATTAGGGACTACTGCGAAAATCATTGAGTTGATAGAACAAGATTCACCAATGTTCTTACCATTTGATTCAGTAGGCATAGGATTTTCCCTAGGTGTTGGTTCCCTTCCAGCAGAGGACCTCTGTATGGTAGAAGTAGAGTGCGCAAATGCAGCAAATGCCCCAACATCCATACTCCCGACTAAGTATTGGACTCTCCATTTCGATGGAGCTAAATGCCGTTATGGAGCGAGGGCAGGTTTAATTCTTACTTCGCCCGAGGAGAAAGTCCTCCCATTCACTTTTAAATTAAACTTTGAATGCACAAACAATGGCGCTAAGTATGAAGCCCTCCTCCTTGGCCTTACCTTAGCCAAAAGAATTGGTATTGATAACGTCAGAGTCCTGGGAGACTCGCAATTAGTGACAAATCAAGTTTCTGAAGTGTATGAAACTAAATCTAAACATTTGCAACTCTATAAAAACGCTGTATTAGATTTAAGCAAGGCGTTCAAATTCATATCCATTGAAGCAATCCCGCGAGAGAAAAATCTTCTCGCCGATTCAATAGCAACCTCAGCATCATGTTTTACTCCAAGCAATGAGTTAGAAGATACCCAGTTCACGGTGTCCATTCGTGGTGAACCATTGATAAAAATAATGATGAATCCTCTTTAAGCGGAAGTGAATCTACCGTCCTAGACCATGTTGATAGTGATGCGGCTACTTTGGATTATTTAAATTCCTATGCAGCACTACATCTCTCCTATCACATGCTAGATTTATCCTTGATTCCACATTCGTCTTCCTACTTCGGAAATCCCGTAACAGATCTTCCCTCATAAATGGAACCTAGCATATACGCAGTAGAAAATGGGGATGATTTAGATTTACCTCCAGCACCACCTGAGTTCGAAGAGGGTAACGCCTCTTTGATCGAAGAAACAATCGATGTCAACATCGGGACAGAAGATGAACCGAGAATATTGAAATTAGGATCATCCTTAACCCCAGAAGAAGTAGAAATACATACTCAAATTCTCAAAGAACATCAGAAGGCATTTGCATTTAATTATAAGGAGATGACAGGAGTCGCACCCCACATTGCGGTGCACAACCTCGTCACTAGATCAGATGCAAAGCCAATTAAACAAAAATCAAGACCCATGAAGCCCAAAGTAGCTCTCATGGTAAAAGAGGAGGTAATAAAACTCCTTCAGGTAGGATTCATCAAGCCAGTTGACTACTCCCAATGGGTATTGAACATCGTTCCCGTTCTCAAGAAGAATGGAAAGATACGCATCTGCATAGATTTTTGAGATATCAACAAAGCGTGTCCTAAGGACGACTTCCCATTACCATCCATAGACGTTATTGTTGATGCAACAGCTGGTTTTGAACTTTTGTCTCTCATGGATGGATTCTCGGGATACAATCAAATCAGAATATCTGAGCAAGATCAAGCTAAAACCATGTTTATAACTCCTTGGGGAACCTATTGCTATGCTGTTATGCCATTCGATCTTAAGAACGCCGGTGCTACGTACCAGCGGGCCATGACATACATATTTCACGATTTAATTCACAAAATCGTGGAATCCTACGTAGATGACTTGTTGGCTAAGGCCAAGAAGCGTTGTGACCATCCTGAAGTACTCCGTGTCATTCTTTCACATCTAATAGAATACGAAGTCACATTAAACCCAGAGAAATGCGTTTTTGGTGTAACGGGAGGGAAGCTCCTAGGTTATATCATATCATCACGAGGGACAGATGTTGACCCAACCAAAATTTGGGCTATCCTCAAAATGGTCCCACCTTCGAGTGAATCTGGAATCAGATCATTTCTCAGTATGTTGGGTGCAATCCGGAGATTTATCCCAGACTTAAGCTTTGCCGTTCATCCAATCAACAATTTACTCAAGAAAGACTATAGCATTGATTGGACTGAAGATTGCAATGAAGCTTTTGATGTAGTTAAGCGTTTCCTTTTATCACCACCTACGCTAATGCCACCTAAGCTAGATTGCCCGTTAATTTTATATTCATGAGCTACCAATGTATCGCTGGCTTGTATGTTAGCCCAAGAAGACGATAACAAAAGAGAACGTGCAATTTATTTCATTAGCCGAATGCTGCTCGACTATGAAACACGCCATACACAGGCAGAACGAGAATGCCTTGCCATAGTCTTTGCTACTAATCGCCTAAGACATTATATGCTGAATCAAGAAACGAAGGTCATGGTAAAAACGGACCATCTACGGACTTTTCTCACGCAAGGGTCATTGTCTAAAAAGGCTAGACGTTTTATAACCTTAATGGGAGAATTCGAATTAACGTTTGTAAACTAGAAGTCAGTTAAGGGACAAATCATCGCAGATTGGTTAGCTGACAACCCATTAGACGGAGGTGATTTGGTAGATTTAGATTTTCCAGATGAATGCGTATACTACATCGAAACCCAACCTGCTATCTCTGAGTGTCCTTGGTACACTGATATCATTAACTATATCATGGACCATACATACTGGGAAGCAGTTACACCGCAACAAAGAAGGTGGTTACGCATAATCATAGCTAAATACGTCATTATAGAGTAGGTGCTCTATCGAAAAGCATTTGATGGAATGCTCCTAAGGTGTGTCGGCACAGAAGAGTCTAAGAGGATTCTCCATGAATCCCACAGCGGTATATGTGGAGGCCACTTCGGTGGCCATGCCACCGCTCGAAAAATACATCGAATGGGCTATTTCTGGCCCACTCTAGAACGTGACGCGATAGAGTTTACATGCAGGTGTCATAAGTGCCAAGAATTCTCTCATGAGATCCACATGCCAGCACAAGCTCTGCAACCAATCGCTACTCCATGGCCCTTTTCTACATGGGGTCTAGACTTAATAGGGAAATTCTCTCCCTCATCCATAGACGGCCATTATTTTATAATCATGGCCACTGAATATTTTACCAAATGGGTGGAGGCCATGCCTCTTACTACTGTACCTGGGTCGGTAATCGCCAAGTTCATTTTGAACCAAATCATTTACAGATACGGTATCTCGCAAATCATTATCTCTGATAATGGAACTTCTTTTAAAAATGAAGAAGTTCACGAACTATGCAGTAAATTTAAGATAAGCCATCATACGGCTTCCTTGTATTATCCCCAAGCCAACGGACAGGCTGAAGCGACAAACAAGACACTGAAAGCCATTCTCCTTAAAATGGTGAAAGAAAACAAACGAGATTGGCATTTGAAGTTATATCCGGCCTTGTGGGCCTACCGAACCTCAATAAGAACACCAACGGGAGCAACCCCTTTCTCGCTAGTATTTGGGGCAGAAGCAGTTCTCTCGCTTGAGGTTGAAATACCCAGTCTCCGCATTTCATTACAAGGGATTCTGGATGAAGACGCTTACAGAGAAGCACATCTTTCTCAACTAGAAAGCCTAGATGAAACTAGGTTAGATGCTGAACAATGGCATAGAGCTTATGCTGACTGAATGTGCCGGCAATATAACAAGAAGGTCTATGAGCGCGATATATACGAAGGCGATCTAGTTCTAAGACTAGATAGCCGGATCGACAATAAGACCGGTGAAGGAAGGAAATTCTGGCCCAAATGGTTGGGCCCATACCGAGTCATGAAGGACTACGGAAATGGTGCTTACCTCTTATGTATGCTAGAAGGTGAGGAATTTGGTGAAACAGTCAATTCCCTGCACCTCAAGTGATTCTACGCATAAGCAACTAGCACTACTTATATAATTATCTACATTGCATCTTCATATAGATTTAGATCATTTTGTCCGCTTGTTTCTTACATAAATTGTGATCAAGGAATCTATTCTCAAAGCAATTCATTACAAACTCGTGATATTTTTGGCATAAAGCTCTTTAATCATACCTCTCCATTTTCGTGATATCATCAAATCATCTCAGAATCTTTTATCAAATAAAGTCAGACATGACGAAGTCTTAATGGTAACCATACCAAGATCTACAAGTTTGTTCTTGCTTTGATTTCTTCTTAGGATAGGTGTCTTGCCTATGGTCTGTTCTAGAAGCTTCATGGTGTCACATCTATCCCATATATACATCTCTTTGGAAATAAGCACATACTGACATTTTACTCAAATAAGCAAGTCAAAAAGTGATTAAACATAAAATTTTATTTTACACATTTCCTTGCCCCACCAACCTTCGGTGATGAGCTTGCGTCTCTTACCAGTGACGTAGGGTTGGGAAAGGATGGAAATGCCCTTACTCGCCTATGCCTTGCCCACGGTGATAAACCCATGCTTCTTACTAGTAGCATGGGGAAAAGTATAGGGGGTCCTCTTGACACAACAAAAGTTAAAAGGTCATAAACAAGCAATTCAAACTTTGAGTCAAAAACAAATGAATCAGATGTTCAAAATTCCAAGAGAGTTAAAAACCCAAAAAACCAGATTTTGTCTACTATGTGGCCATCTACGGGTCTAAGTCTGGATAAACCGCAAAGCAAGTCCATTCTAATCTATGAAGTCATTCGGGTAGAGTAAGCTTGTAGTTTTCAATTTGGTTCCGCCAAAGCTTTGTCTTTCTTTCATCACTATCGTTCTACCACTTGCGCCCTTCTTAACTCTCGGTGATGAGCCCTCGCATCTTACTAGTTGCATGGAGTTAGGAGTGGGGCAAGTTAATCTATTCATCATACTGGTTATTTTCATCACTTTGCCAAAACAAACATGAGGTATCCAAATTACTTACAGAAGCTAATATTCAAAATCACAATATATCTATATATCACGTATCAGCATCATGAAACACAAAAAGAAAGCAAACATTTGCATCATCTGTTTTCCATTGCATACATTCTAGAAAGCATATAAACCATACATCGTAATATACACAAGGAAAATGGAAATAGAAAGGAAAACATGAGTGACAAGCGTTTGATCCAAAGATGAATGCATATATATAAATAATCAATGTTTATATACAATGCCATCATGCTCTAAGCATGGTCAAAATGCTCAAAGAGCCCGTTATATACAAAGAATATATAGTACAAAGTACACGAAGGCCAAGAGGCCTCTCAATCCCTACGCGACCCCTCCGAAGGTGCGCGCCCACACCTAGGACTCTGACTATGCCGGCGCTCTGAATGTATGGAGGGCTCAGAGTCTCGAGGGGCAGCCACGGTCTCACCATGAGAATGGCTCCTCATGAGGTGCTCAGCCATCCTATAGCCTGCTAACTCTGTGCAGAGGGTCGACACCATCCTGGCCACATGCCAAATGGGAGCGAAGACATCGGTATGTCTACCAGCTGCTGAGGGCTCCCTGACATCTACGGATAGCTCCGCGTGGGTCCTATCCATGGGGATCATCAGGGAATCGGTACATACCCTGCGGATCAAATCCTGCCACTCATCAACAGTCTCTGCAAACAAAGAGGAAAAATGAATTAGAAACCAAGCAAGAGGCTAAAAGATACAAGATAAAAACACAAGGAGAGATAGCAATTAAAACAAAATAAACATTAAAAGGGAGAAGGGTAACTTAATTGGATCCCCAGGCATCCAAGATGGGTCACTAGGGCTGGCACCTGCCGCAGATGCCGTTGCCGACTGAGGGGCTGCTCCCATGGTAGGGGCAACATGTCGCCCTACAATTGACTCATCCTCTCCGCCATGGCCCTGAGAGAGTGGCTCCTCTGAAACTATATTGTCCTTCTCTGCGCTCTGCTCAGCCCTCTCAGCCTACATAATATCTTGAGTGTCATGCCACTTAGGATTGCTGTCCTCAGTCTCCTCCTCTGTCCCTCCCTCTGTAAGCTCCTCAGAGTTGGAGTCAATATCTATAGGGTCATCACTGCTATGAGTAGGACCCACAGCAATCTAAAGCAAAGGTGCCCGAGGCGCACCGGCTCTCCCTCTAGCACGAACTATCCTCCTGGATGCAATAGGAATGCTAGGAGTGATCGTTTTCCAACCACGGCCTCTAGGCCCCCCTCTGGCCTCTTGAACTGATCTGTAAACTGGCGCCACTGGGGGAAGCATGCCCAAATACGGTAGGCCAAACTGCTGAGGAACTCTGCCAAAAGGATGCACCTCCACTCGTCCCACTCGATCAATGAGTTGCCCTGTGGTGGAGCAAGAGATCAGGGTAAGAGTCTCCTCGCCCCATATGCTGGCCATAAGCCAGTACGGTGTCGCCTCCATGTCTGCAGTAGTAAGGGAGGCAACTGGCTGATGAGGTGCTCTGAGCACCGACATATCTATCCATCTGGCTGCCCTCATAGCCCCAAGATCTGCTACCTCCACACCCCTGCCATAAGGGATAAAACGCTCATACACCCAAATCATGACTAAAGTCGGGTGGCTCAATGACTGTCCCTGTAAACAGACCACCCTGTATAAATCATGGTAGGTGGTCCCCAGAATATCTACACCTAGGCGTATATCCGGCCATGCCCCTCTATCTATGCAATGATGGGGCCCCAACAGTATAACAATGTATCCCCTCCCTTGTCCCCGATCAGTCTCGAGGCAAGGATCCCCATGACGGCCTGTCGAAGTACGGGGATAGGAAAAGAAGGAATGGATCGAACTCTCACTCCCTTCTTCGATCCCGTGGAGATAACTACATCTCCCATATATGCTGCCCATTGTGTAATCTGTGCCCGTGAGCCTGCCGTCTCTAATGTAAGTCTCCACCCAATGATCGGGACTCCCAGAATGCGGTAGACATCCTCGAGTGTAATGGTCCACTCACCACGGACCCCTGGTAGTCGGAAGGTGTTCCGATCTGCATCCCAATAAGAGAATAAGTCACAAAGGATGTGACTAGATGGTGCAACATGAGGCACACGCGATATACGCAGTATGCCGGCTCTCTGTAGTGTGTCCTCCACATCCTGTGAAAGGGCATCCAGTACCCCTGAGAGCCAATCACACTCTCTCTCTCAGCTCCATCTAATATACTCCTCTCTCACCTGCATACACCCAAAAACACACAAAACAAAGCAAGTTAATATCTGAACAATACCAAGAAGGTCATAAAAATGTGTAGAAGTGCAAAAAAATACAAACACAATCTCAAATATAAGTTCTTTTACATTCTGTGCAGAACCGCCACCCTGAGCAGGGAGGCGGTTTTGTAACCGCTGCCTTAAAGGCGGCGGTCATGTAACCACTGCCCTAAGCAGGGCGGCGGTCGTGGTCCGAAAACCCACGCGGGTTTTTAATCCTAAAAATCCTAAAACTAGCAAAAAATGACCATTTGACCTAAAAATGGAGCCTACCCAGTAGGCGTCCCCCCTAGGTTGACCTTTTGAACCTAACATTTTCAAAAATAACCCCCCCATTACGAAAAATTTAGCATTTCAAATTTAAAGGGGGAAAAACAAAAAAATGAAGAAAACTAACCTGTGATTGCTGAGGTCGACGTTCCGCACGTGGAGGCATGATCACGATCTCGCTGCGGACGTTTCGACTCTACTCACGCAAGAAACCGTCACCGTGGGTCCCAGAGCTCAAAATCAATCAAATCTACTCACGCAAATGAATAGGAAAATGGGCCCACTTTCATATATATAACACCCTGATTCGTTTTAAAAGACTTTTTCGCAGGTTTGGAGCGCTGATGGAGGTAAGTCCCTATCCCCGCGTGAATGGTACATTCTCATTCCCTATTATTTTAGCATTTATTTTCCAAGTTATTATATCTATCTGCACTTGAGTTCTCTTTTCGTTTTGTAGGTAGCGGGAATTTTGGATGGCGTAATTTCAACACATGGACGAGTAACGTATAACTTCTAACTTCCCATTTCGGGACTGCTATACTCAGACCCACCATTTTATGCCTCTAAATGGCTAAAACAGTTCTCCGAGGGGGCAATATGTACGTACCCAAAATTGTAAGGTACGGTACTGCCAGAACAGTGTAACAAGTGCCCCAATGATGATACAGGTCTCCTCGGAAGGTGTTCGGGATCCGGAAAAGCTCTCAGAGTATGCGTTAACATCCTGCATGCCCCACCTAGCCCCTGCGCCCTTTGTTTTCCCCTTTTTCCTTCTTTCCTTGGCCTTTTGATCTTCAGTGACGAAACCACCACCCTGCAGGGTGGTGGTCTCGTGACCGCTGCCCTGATCAGGGCGGCAGTCCTATAACTGCCGCCCTGCTCAGAGCGGCGGTCCTATGCGTGTTTTCCAGAACATTCTTTTGACGTGACTCACGTGAAATATCACGTTTCACCAGCTTTCCTTGCCGAATTGAGCATGCATTTATGTTTTTGGTCCCCTGTAATAGTGTTTTTCCTTTGTTTATTGTTTAGGAGTTCAGTTTGGTTTTGATCTTTGGGTGATTGAATTCCTATAAATGCATGGCTTGTGCTCAAACAAAGGGCTGGATTTGAAAGACTGATCTTTTCTCTCATCTCCTCATTTTTAGTATTTTAGCTTGTTATCTTGTTTAGAAGCCATAGTTTCAATTCACTTGCATCTTTAGTTAGATTGCTCAGCTGTTGATAAGCCACATACCCATCTTGTGTAGGCAGTGCTGTCATTTCATCCAATCTGGTCTGAAGTTTATCTCTGAATTTCTCTTTGCATTGAATTTAGCTATTATTTTGCTTAGAGTACTTGTTTTAGTTCATTTACATGCTCATTTAGCATTGTCCAGCTATTGGTAAGCCACATATCCAGCTTGTGCAAACAGTGTCATTGTTTTATCCATTCCATTGGAGTAGAATAGCTTAGGAAGCCATTAAAGTTGCAGGTTTTTCTCTTCAAACAGGATAGTTTCAGGTTCTGGTCGCTTTGTGTTGCATAACTCACAGTAAAATCCCGCTAGCAACTACATAAGCCAAGCTCTGTACTCTTGCGCTATCCCTCTCCTACTCGCATTTTAGTCTGCATTCTGAGTTTTCCTTGTCCTAATATCTACTCCTGTCGATGCTAGCATTACACGCTTTTCTGGATCCATGTGAACATGAAAGAATGAGGAGATCACACTGAGGGGACAAGATTACACACGCCATCGGATTCGCCACTGTTCTGTGGAATCCAGGTTTTAACTTTCAAAGTTCTAGTTAGAATCATATCAAATAGAGTAGATAATTGCTTCATTTCAGTGAATTCTATTATAGATATTGTCAGGGAAGCTGTGAGGATTGATAGTTTCTGAGAAACTATGATTCACTCCTCACTTCTGAGGTAGGATCGAGAATCTTGCAGATAGATTAGACGAGCTATTTTATTTATTTAGAATAAATCTAAAAATTGCACAGGCTGATAACTACACTCGGTTATTTTGTCTGTTTTAAATTATTGTTTAGTTGTTATTTCTAGATACGCTTAAAATAGTTTGCTTTCCTTAAAATTCTTAAAAGATTTCTTAGAAGAATAGAAGTTGTATATATGTTTTAGATTTATTCCACGTAGTTAGAATTTGCTTCGTTATAGTTAGATTTACATTTTATTTTGTATGAAAATCACAGGACCTCAAGAGCCCAGGGAATATATATTTGAGCCAATCGTGCCTCAACCAAACCTCGTCACAATAATAGTTGACATAGACCAAAATCTCATAATACAAGTATTCCGAACAACAACAGATTTACAACTGATCAGTTCTCAGTTGAGAGGGTTAAACATAGAAGACAACCAAGCACACACGTTTTGGTCAAACCAACCAAACTACAGATTACCCTAGATAAACATTCGCATGACTGTAGAAGGGTTCAAAAGAGAACAAACCTTTGGTTGTGATCCTTTGGTCCCACAATCAGGTGCAGGAGACACTCTCACAGACATAGATACCAGTTTAAGGATCCAAGTTACATGAACGCCTATGAGATATTATGAGAAAATCACACAGTTATTGGTCCTAAACATAGAAGCTGAGAAAGCATACGACTACTAGATACTAGGGATTAGGATTTGATTTCACGTATGACCATAACAGGACCGCAACAACCAAGAGTCTATGGTTGTGATCCACAGATCCCATAACCCAACGAGTCCACAAGTCAATCAGATATAGACACTAGCCTATGCACCTTGGTATTCAGATCCACTCCACTTCCACCCATCAGCATCGAACAATTGTCCTTACTGGATATAGCAGCTAACGAAGCTAGAGAATTCTGGACTAGGCCAGAGAATCGTCCGTAGAGTCAATTGTATTCACCATCCACCATATGACCTTATCTGGGGACATACACGAAACTATCCCAGGCCATTTTCCATGTATTCTGCAACCCATAGATCGAATCATGCCAGAGCTCGATATTGATTGGAGCCTTCGAGCAGTCATCCTTGCCGATCGATCTATCACACTAGTCCAAGTTAGAAGGGCCTTCTTTGCCTTAGATTCACAAATTCCATTAGTGCATGTCGAAGATATTAGACTGCCTAACTAGTTTGTCTGCATCCCATGCATATTCTACCCCCACCGGCTATCTCGGCATGACCTCGGGAGGTCGGGTACGCGGAAGAGTCACTTGTTGATTCTCACGCTCCCCTGTCGATTTTCCGGCGTACAGTTTCCTCTCCCCCATTCTTGTTGTTGTGATCATAGTGAAGAAATGGTGGAGATCTTGTGGAAGAATCGGCACTTGGAGCACTTATAGAAGACTAAAAAATCCTTCCTTGTGAGAGAACCTTTATTGTAATCCCCACTTTAGGTGGAAGACTAGCAACATTGTATTTGGACGAAAAGTTGTATTATAGATTTTGTTATAAATTTGTAATGTATTGTGGAAAAGAAGGCTCCTTGCATTGAAAGAAATGAATTATGCTCAAAGAAAAAGAAAGTTCATTATTATTTGTTGAAGATGCGTTGTTGTAAAATGAAAAGAAAACTAGTAAGTTGTAAATCATTGAGAAAGTATTGCTTAGTAAATCTTAAATGTATAATAGTTGTTTGTGCTTTCCTTGAGTAGATAGTTGTAGTAGAAATGGGAAGATGCAATGAATTATAATGAGTTATTTTGTTGGAAAATTGCATTTTGTTGTGGAAATGTAAACAAAAAAACTAGGAATAGATTAAGCTTCTTTTCTACTTTGGAACTTGAGAGAAATTTTGTTGGATGAAAATAAAAATGATCTTGTGACTGGGAAATTTTAAACTTGTTTTTTTTTAATAAATTTAAGCCTACAAATTTGAAGAGGAAATCACCATCAAGCCATAAGGGCATAAATTCATTGTTCTAAACTTGTAGATCTTGATATGGGAATTTAAATGTATGGAATCTCTAGGATTAAATGGAAAAAGGGTTTTACCTAATCAGAGTACAAAAAAAAGAAATAACTAAGTAAAAATTATAGATTTAGGGAAGAATCCTTACAACTTACTAATAGAAAACAATGCAATAATAAATCCATAACCCAATCTAAAATAAGCTTGATTTTTGTGAATTCATTCAAGGCTTCTTCCTTCCTTGTTCCCATGGCTTGCATTTCTCCAACTTGAAAATTAAACAAAAGAAAAGAGACCAATTGAGGAGGCTAGGGGAAAGAGAAAGGTTTAATAAAATTCCATAAGGATAATTAGGGTTAATATGGAACCCTAATATCTAGTGGCCACAATTGTTTTGATTCAAGGGTTAAGTATCAGCCTTATATTTTTTAGGTGAGAATGTTCATATTATGATGGTAAATTTTAAATAAATCAAATGTATGTGTAAATGGGTGAATGAGGCCACTTAGGGCTCTAGCGTATTAAGTTAGAAATGTAACCCTTCTAGTAGGTTTTAGTGAATAATTCAATGGACATTAAAGAAATATTTTTAAGAGAACTAAGGTAACCATGGATAAAGGTTTATTAAATATGGCCTGAATGTTAATTTCCAAGAGGGAAACTATTTAATCTAGTAAGAGAAATTAATGGACACTTATCTAGCGATGATAATTAAATTGACATTTGAACTGGATTAAGAATATTTAATTAATAATATAGACCATATATATCCTATGAATGCAAATTTGTTAGTAAGAATTCAATTAAACATATATTAGGGTATGACATCTTTATAACTTAAAACAAAAACAAAATTCTGATAACTTTTTAGATAATTATTTAAGGATTAATGTGGTTTTTGAACGTCGAATTTGTGGGTGTTACATTTACCTTTCTAATTTTAAAGATTTGGTAGCTTTGAGATTTAAAGATTAAAGTGTTTATCAATCTTATACAATATTGTATAATGTTAGATGTTTATACTTTAATTTAATATCATTTTTTATTTTATAAGTTGATTTCCTAACAAAACATACATTTATAGTTTTTCGCATGTGGGATATATTAGAAGATGTGTGCCCCACAACATAAAAGGATTGAATTCGATGCTTGCATTTTACTATTAGAACTTATTAGTCCCCAAGGTAACTATAGTAATCACTTTCTTATTGCATAATTTTTTTCAACCAATCACAATCAATTATTTTTATTTCATATGGTTTATGCAATAGTTTTAAAAAATATATAATTTTTTATTCATTTACAAATACTAATTTTAATGTAAGTTGATATATTTTTCTCCTTATTCTCCTTATTCCCATACAACAAAATGATGTCATAATTAATTATATTTTCATGGAACACTTCCCTATTTTCATGGATCACTTCCCTATTTTATTCTTTTTTATTAAGGATAAAGGTTTTTTGACTGGGCCCTATCCAGGAACAAAAAATCCTAAAAGCCCAAATACAATATTAACACACAAAGAACAAAAAAGAAACAACTTCCTAGCATTGAAGATGCAACGAAGTAGGTGAAACAATTTTCTTGAGAGAAGATTTTTGTTGTTATTGTGTATTCTTTTCTACCCATCTACAACCTCCTCAGCAGGAAGAAAGAATTCAATAGCTTCTATTAGTAGAAATGTTCTTTTTTCCACAGAGCAGTGAGGAGGGATATTTTCCTTAACCACTTTAGAAGCTATTGAATCACCAGTTTTGTTAGGCTTACTTACATCTTTTACATTTTCCTTTTTTATAACAACTATTATTTCAGAAAGAGGGGTTTCAGGAACTGAATCAGCCACCCCATCCATTTCATCATTTGAATCTAATTCTTCATTCTCTTTAAAGACCAAATGCTTAGGGAGGGAATTTTTCCACCAATTTTTTCTCTCATTGCTATGCTTTATCATCCCACATTCAACAACAATATGTCCTAAGTTGAAACACCG
>CM034156.1:139575974-139624711 GCA_019776745.2 Taxus chinensis | reverse complement strand
TATCCTCCACCTATAGAGGAACACCCTTCATCCCCTCCCTCACATGTGAAGGAGCCTCTTGTTAACATCGAGATCATTTCACCTTTGGCTTCTCCACCTAGAGATCCATCACCCGCAGTACATTTCCAACCCGCGGAAGAGGCTTGTCTATCTCCTACACCCACAAAGGAGCACCTATCATCTCCTCCACCCACATGGGAGCACCCATCATCTCCTCCACCTATTAAAAATCCAGTAAAAATGCCTCTACCTTTAGGTGACCACTCTCCATCAATTACCTAAGATCCTATGGACTTACTTTCAGCTCTCTTACCCATAGAAGCTGAAGTGAGAAAATATCCCATTTCTAAGACACATTTTACAGGAATTACCATTGGATCCTCACTAACCTCACCTACAACAGTGAATTTTTCATGCCTAGTTGATCACCTAGATTATGTGGATAGAGCCTTACTTTGGGGGTGTCTTCTTCTTCCTGTCTCAACATAAATGTAGATGTCACTTGTTAACACTTCCACTATTTACCCAAAGATATTTTGGCCAATTGAACCAAACAAAACCACAAATATCACAAATTCCACCACAATACAACTCATGGCTCAACTCACACCCCTACCCATAACCCACAATACATCTACATCCAAACCTACACCTACATCATCTTCCTTGCCTAAACTTATTACTACCTTAGGGGTCATCACAACCACCAGCCTTACTCATCCACCCATCAAATTAGATTTAGTTACATCCTCCAAAGCCAACACCAAGCTTAATTTGACACCCAACCAGAAGAGCCAATCCCATAGAACTCATACTCCAACCTCACCGATCACACCTTCACCCTTTTCATCCATCTTAAGACCTCGCCCTTCTAGCATGGTTAAAAAACCTCCACCCACTGGTAAACCAAAAACACAACATCCCATTCCTCCCTCGCAAACCTCTAACATACCCAAGTTCCCGACACAACTTACACCTGCACTTGCAGCATTTTTACCACCCATTCCTCTAATACCATCGGTAGCTTCTTCACTACCCACTACACTTGAGTATCTTACCTTCACACCCCCTGCATGACCCACACCATCTACCTTCACACCACCTCGGTTATCCCCATGGGTAACTCACCCTCTTCTCCCATCCACTTTCTCCTAGAGATTTCGTGTGCCCATATCACCTTTACCCAAAAAGGTGAAACCTAAAGATGAAAACCCACTACCCTCTAATAAGGTAGTCAAAACAACCACACACTCTCTTGCCAGTTCATCTACCATACCCCTACCCAAGTAAACACAACCAACACCCAAGACCACACCAGCACCTAAAACCATAGCTTGACCCACTCCCCCTCATGCAAAGACCCTTACTCGACAGTTAGCCATACCTACACCCAAACCCACTTTCACTTCCCATTGTAATCCACTAGCAGGATCCTATTCCAAAATCTTAACCAACCTCCTTGAGAACTCTGTCATCACATTACCACCGCTTAAACCTTATGACCCTCTCAAACCTAAACCAAATAGGTTTGATGACACCAAAATTTGTGCCTACCATCATGTGCTAGGGCATGATGTAGAGAACTATAAGGATTTGAAAACCATCCTTATCCAGTTGTGTCCTCCCGAAGGAAACTTTGGTCATGATGAACTTCTCGATGAGGACCCCATTTTACCAACACCCATTCCCATAGTTCTCCCCTCACTGCCTACTCAATGACCTAGACCTTCACCCCCAAAACTCCTAGAGCCACTCCTAAGATTCAAAATTAACATGGTTTGCATCAAAGAACTCACTAAATCTCCACCCAAATGTTGCTGTGCTCAAATCATCTCACAAGGTTCCTTCCTGCCACTTGGCTTTTGCCCCTCTTTTCGCTATACTTTTCATGGCTCACCCACTCCCCCTACCTCTCCGCCTCAAATCAACATAATCCGCGTTGCTATCCGTGCTCAGAAGTACAAAGGCAAGGAAAAGGCAACTGACCCACCAACCCATCCTATACCCAACATACCATCTACACCTACACCTAAAAGCACTATCCGCGGCCCCACATATCCTATTTCTAATGTGGTTACACACCGTGTGATGCTCAAATAACTACACCAATCCCCCCTCAAAATTTCACTATATGACCTCATCCAAACCTCATAATCCCATCATCAAGCTCTCATGTAGGTCCTTCAATCTATTGAGGTTTTACCCAATGACCCTACACCTGTAGCCTCCATTATTATGCCCCATCATGTAGCCTCTCTCACCAAATTACCACCTTTATCTACACCTCCAACTACTTACCAGGTAGCCTCCCTTAGCTTCTTGGATAAAGAGATCACATTACACCAAACCGATGACCTAGATCTAGCTCTCTTCATCTCTATCCACATCGATGATATACGTGTATGACGTGTTATGATAGATGGGGGTGCTAGCATTAATATCATTTCCTCCCATGCATTTTCTCAAATGTGCATACCTGACAATTACATGCATAAACATCCTGTCATGTTGCATTCATTCAATGAAACTATCACCTCTACACTTAGCACAGTCATTCTCCATATTCGCGTGGGCCCCCATACTGATCCAAATTTATTTTACATCTTGGAGGGTTAATTTCAATATAACCTATTGCTTGGCAGACCCTGGATTCATGTCATGGGTTGTGTTCCTTCAACTTTGCATTGATGTGTAAAGTTTGAGCATGAAGGACACACCTATACCATTCCGGATGACCCATCACCTTTCAAAACTTGCAACATGCTTTATCGACCCAATGACGTGCTTATACCCATTAAAGCATATACCTCCATGACTACTGGCTCTTCACCTATACCTCCACCCACCAGTGCAACCACTACTTCTATCACACCTACATCCTCCATTCCCACCACTGCCACAACCTCCGCAGCCAAACCATCAGAATCCCACTCCATTATCTCCACCTCCGAGCCAACCTTTGACACATTGTTTATTCCAGCTACCCATATACCAACCACCCATCCCTTGGAAGGCATTTTTCAATGCCTAACTCTAGGGGAGTATCACCTATATAGTGTCAACACATTCCTTACTCCACAAGAGTATGGAAGTCTTCACCAACACCCTAACTATTATCATCACATAGGAGAGCGCATCCTTTATGGTCCTCCTCACCTTCGTAAAAGTCTCACCTATGGGAGACTTGATACTACCACTTACACACCTGAACCACCATCATAAACCCACCCATTTTTCATTGAGCTTCAATAACTCACCACTCACCATTTCACCCACACCTTCTTGCACCAATGTCCGTGGAAGGGTTTTGGATTTGCATTTTACGAGCAAGGGAGCCATACTGTTATTTCATGTACTACCCGTAAACATAATGACCATAGTGGTATTGGATTTACTGAACCACCTACCTAGAAGGCCTGCATTGAACTCATTGAGGATGTCAACCCTTCTCCACCTTCGTCACTACCTTCACCAATAGAGTCAATGGATCCAAAATCCATTCCTCCTAACTTTTTTTTTCCTAAACACCATCTCCTTGGGGCCTCTGACTTATCAACGTGAGGGTGAGGCTCCTTCCTCTCTTCCCTTCCTATATCCTAAAATGATCAATGACGATACACCTTCGATTAACGTCATTCAATGTCAGGATGATGAATCTATAATCACCTACCTTGGTACAGAAGACTCATATATTCATCGGTCATTACTATCTGAGGCGTAAACCATGTTGAATGAATCGACTATCGAGATCAACATCCATACTTAGGATGACCCGCACATTCTAAAGATCAGACAATCTTTAGATGTTTCTGAACAAGAAGCCATCACTTCTTTTATCAAAAACCATAACCACATTTTCACTTGGTCTTATATAGATATGCCATGTATTGACCCCACTATAGTGGTCCACAATAGCGTAGTCATTCCCGATGCCAAACCCGTCAAACTAAATCTGAGGAAAATGCACTCTCTCATTACTCTTTTGGTCAAAGAAGAACTTCAGTGCCTCCTTTCAGTTTCATCTTACCCATCGATTATCCTTGTTGGATTTCTAACATTTTCCCTATCACTAAGGTGACAAGGGGACTCCTCATTTGCATGGATTTCCATGACCTCAATCTAGCTTGCCCAAAAGATGACTTTCCCCTGCCAGGTATTGACCAACTAGTTGACCTTACTGTTGATCATTAGATGCTATCATTCATGGATGGTTTCTCTGGTCATAACTAAATCTTGCTTGCCCCAGAGGATCAGCACACAACCACATTCATTACCCCTTGGGGGACCTTCTACTATCGATTCATGCCTTTTGGCCTTACCACATATCAGTGAGCTATGACTTATATCTTCAATGCCATCATGCATCGCATATTGGAAGATTACATGGATGACCTCCTTGCTAAATACAAACACCTCTCTGAGCAACTCGTCATCCTAAAAACCATCTTTGACCACCTCATTCAATATTGCATTTTCCTTCAGCCCAAGAAATGTGTCTTCGTGGTTCTCTCGGGAAAACTCCTGGGGTTTATCATTTCCTTACGTGGTATAGAGGTTGACCCTACTAAAGTCAAGGCCATTCTTGAAATGCCTCCACCCACTAATCTTAGGAAACTCCGTAACCTATAAGGAAAGTTGCAGTCTATTCACCACTTCATTTCACAATTGTTTGATTGGTGTCAACCATTTCATCATCTTCTCAAGAAGGATGTCTCCTTTAAATTGGATGATGACTACCACAAAGCTTTTAAGGCCTTAAAACTATACCTTCTCCAACCACCTGTACTCATTCCACCTAAAGACAATCAACCCTTCTACCTTTACATCTCAGCTACTGATCACTGCTTGGCGGCCATGCTCACCCACCGCGATGAACAACACAAGGAGTAGGTAATTTACTACATAAGATATACTCTTATGGAATATGAAACCTAGTACACTCATGCCAAAAAACTTTACTTATCCTTAGTTTTTGTTGCCACAAAACTCTGCCATTACCTACTCAATCACAAAACCTATGTTGTTACTAAAACCAACCCCTTACACTTTATGTATGCCAAACCGTACCAAAATCAACGTCCCGAATCCTGGCTTATGCTCTTGGCCAACCTCAAACTTGAATTTATCCACCAAAATTCCTCCAAGGACCAAGCTATCACTGACCAATTGGCTGATGCACCTATTTCCAAGGATCACCTCTCTAACTTTGACTTTCCAGATGATTCAATTTCTGCCCTTTCCCTGGAAGAACCCGCTTACCAAATGACACTCTTCTTCGATGGTTCCAAGTGTCATCATGGGGGTGAGGCTGGTGTTATCCTCATTCCACTTGATGGTGAATCCATGCCTTTGTCTTTCAAACTCGATTTTGATTGTACAAACAATATTGCTAAATACAAAACACCTGTATTGGGTCTCTAAGCTTCCTATGCCTTAGATGTTAAATCACTCAACATCTTTGGTGATTCTTATTTGGTCATAAACCAGGTCAATGGTATATACGAATTTCGTAATGAGATAATTCAATAGTATAAAAATCATGTAGACATACTTTTACCACCTTCGATCGTTACGCCCTTAAAACTATCCCACGTTCAACCAACAAAATTGCAGATACCATGGCCTGCTTGGCTTCTAAAATACCTACTTTGCCCACCAATTCTAAAATATTTGTCACCATACAAACACTCCAATCACCCTCTTATTTACCTCATGAAATTTACTCTATCAGAACTGCTTCCCCCGACCCGAGTGACCTCTGGTATAAAAAATACTCAAACTACATTTCCCTTTCCATCTTGCCTCCTGAACTCACTCGTAATGGACAACGTGCCTTTCTTGAAAAGGTCTCTTGTTACGTCATTATGGGTGGCCTCCTTTACAAGCATGGATTTGATGGTATTATCTTACAATGCCTTACGAGTTTGGAAATTTCTTATACCATTAAGGAAGTTCATGATGGCATACGCGGAGGCCACTTCAGTGGTCTTGCAATTGCTAAGCGTATTCTTCACCTAGGCTATTACTAGCTGACCATCAACCATGATTGTTGTGACTATGTTAAGGGTTGTGTAAAATTCCAACAACATGCTAACCTTCATCATACACCTAGTCATGCCTTACAGGTCACCCGTGACCTTTGGCCCTTCTCTCAATGGGGTTTAGATCTTGTTAGAGAAATCAATCTTCATTCTTCTGAACGACATCAATAGAGCATCACCACTACCAAATACTATACAAAATGGGTTAAAGCCATACCTCTCATCTCCACGAAATTTGAGAAAATATGTGAGTTCATCAATCATCACATCATCTTTCGCTTTGGTGTCCCACATCACCTCATCACTGATAACGACAAACAATTCAAAAATAAAACCTTATGAAAAATTTGTGACACCTTCGGCATTCAACTAAGTTTCTCATCACCTTATTACCCATAGACCAATGGCCAAGCTAAATCCACCAATAAAACCTTGAACAAAATTCTCATGAAAGTGGTTAACAATACTAGGAAGGACTGACATACACACATTCCTTTCACCTTATGGGTATACCGCACCAGTATTCACACTTCCACTACTACCACACCTTTTTCTCAGGTTTATGATATAGAGGATATTCTTCCTTTCAAAGTCCATATCCCCTTAGTCCACATTTCTCTCTATGACATGCTTAATGATGATGACTTTCATTAGGACCGTTTAGCACAACTTGAGTTATTAGATGATTGCTGCCTTAATGATCTTGACCACCTTCAAGTTTACAAAAAACATATCAAACGTGCCTATGAAAAACATGTCCATGAATGAACCTTCCAAGTCAACGACCTTGTCCTAAAAGAAAATCAACATGTAACCAAAGCAAAAAAAAATAAACGGGGAAAATTTTCTCCTGATTAGCTTGGACCATAGATCATGACTCATACTTATGGATCAAGTGCTTATCGTTTATCTTCACTTGATGGTAAACTTTTACCTGATCCCCTTAACACCTTGCATCTTCAACCATTCTATTATTGACCTTTTATCCTAACTCACCTTCTGCCTCTTTGCATGCTCGTCGATTGAGAGTTATCCACTTCCTACGCCATCACCAATGATTAAACAAGAATCATGTGTGTACCTATCACTCTTTTATCCTATCTTAAATATGTGTACCATGACACTGCACATAGTATGATTCTTATGGATACTTTTCGTCTAATTTTAGATGAGATCCCATGGTTGATTCACCTTGCTTTCTGAACAAGAATATGATTCTTCACCTTAGTCTTGTCCATGAATTAAAATCCCTCACATGGGATCCAAATCCTTGAGTTAAACTTCTAATAAAAAGATGAATCCCTCAAAAAGGACATCTTTCTCTCTAAATCTCTACTATAAATAGACTACTCCCTCAAAGGACAGCTATATAAAAAGCCTGTTCTAATAAAAATGAACAAGAAGAAAGAGAGAGAGAGAGAATCTAAAGCTTCCCGCATTGATCAGCTTCGTGAAGACCTCAAGGATTTAATTTCCTCATCCCATATATACTTCCTGCATCGATCAGTCTATCTCAAATATCAGTCAAAACAAAAATCCTTTTAGTCGTGGACTTGCCCATTATGACCTTGGATTTCTTCCCAAAAAGGCATGCTACCTAGTACCATATAAAAATAACCACTTTTCACCCTCTCACCATTCGCAGTTTCATTTCCTACCACCTGAAGGGACCTATTGGACCAGGACATTTGGTGATCATGTGACTACTTTTTACCTTTAGAATAATTAGTCATGTAATGCTTTTAGGGTCTTATGTTCATCATCCCATCTAAGGTATGATCCGCCTGTTATGATCCTTAACAATCAGCTTGCTTTCTTATCTCCTCTTATATTTTAAAGCTTCTTCATTACATATTGATTACCTTATACAACACTTGATTCTCGATGCTTATTTTTGGGTAATTTTCTCCTCCTTCACCATAATCAACACAAAATCACCTATACCAATATGACCACAATTCACCCATACCTAATAGACCTAGACTCAATCATGCCTATAACATACCCACCCATACTCATACCTCCTCACATTCTTCCCTAGCTTATGCGAGAACTACATTGGCCTGAAGTCCCTTTTCACTGGGACTATGTAGGAAGCACTCTGAGGGTATGGGGTCCTTGGAGGTTAGCTCGGCCACTCTCTACCCTAACCTATTCGTCTTTAATTTTCCTAAATCACATTCTCCCCTATTTAGTTTCTTTTCATATCAATAATTGGAAATTAAACCCATCAAATAACAAATTGCTTTCCACCTTTATCATCATCAAATATGCATTTATTATGTCTACCATTTCTTTACCATTATCATGCATGTCATGGCTGGGTCCCTACTAGTACATCAGCTGACACTGGTCTCCATGAACTGGTGGCCTCACCCTGATCTTGTCTCAGAGCTCGATGGCCCTATGTGTTCTCCACACTATGAGTCTGGGATTTAGTCCTCTCACTCGAGGCTTGCTGTGCTCTGTACTCTCCATAGGATAGAAAATCTATCCTGGCTTCCATCAACTAATCCTGACAATATATGGCCTCCCCTAAGGCATATCGTAACCTAGATATGGGTACCATATGTGGTGGCCCCATCGGCCTCAACCCCTGTACTTGTCTTGTGGGACCCTGTCCCACCCCTACATGTGAACTGGGACCCTGTCTCGGTGCCTGTGGAGGTGTCATCGGCCCCGCACCCTATGTCTATGCCTACGCATGTAATGCCTAAATCTATGCTTGTAGGGTGGCTACTTGCTCCTCATCTCCATCTCTGTCTCCACCTTGGCCCATCTGGGACTATAGACTGGCTACTTGTGCATGTAATGTGGCCACTTATTCCTTTGAAGCTTATAACTGCCCCTATACCATCCACAATTGGGTAATCAGGGTCATCACCTACCCCTGTAGGGAATCTCTTTGTACTGTGATAGTGGCTAAATCTGGCTACAATGGCCTGGGCAGTACTACTCTTAAATGGGCAGCCCACCACTATTTATATCTATCTGTCACTCTAGCATCATCAATCCACTAGTCTATCACTTGCTCCTTCTTCCTGGTAGGCACTGTCAGCTGTGGAAGTGGTAGTGGTCTCTCCACATCATCTCTCTAGTACTATGGGAAGGGTGGTGATATATCCTGTGGTAGCCCAAACTACCATCTGACCTTGTCAACTGGGATCATCTCATTCTCCCATGCATGAGGCCCCTCTATCCATCTAAGTAGCTGAAGGCCATCTAGCTCATCATCCATATGTCTGTATGAGGGATAGCCCACATATGGTCTCCAAACAATGTCCACGCCGGACAATCCCTCCAATATCTGCCTGTAATAGGCTACATCATGTGTAACCCTACCTACTCACTACTCTCCTATACCATATACCCCACCCATATAAAACCAATCTCAAATTCATTTTCCTGGGACATCTCAACCGGGTGCACACACACAATGTGCTCATAAGCCCAACAATGTAATAGGTAAGTGTAACACAAACTGAACCTCCAAAGCCACCCATATGCCCATAGCTCCCTATATAGCTTCATTAGGAATAATGACACCCATGCAAAGTAGGTCCTATCCATAATCATTTCATGTAGTACCCCCATCAGTGATTGAGGGAATCTACCACCCTCTGTGTCTGGGAGTGCAAAACAACAGACTACCTCCATCAGTAATACTACTAGCCTTGTCTCCTTTGGACGAGGTAGGTACATCTCTCCATAGCTCAGGTTGGCACTGTGGAATGTCAGCTCCACCATCCCCACACCAAATACCATTAGCATCAACTCCTCCAATGCCTCTGAGGAGATTGAATATAGTTGCGTACCCAATATAGGTAACCGCAGGATCATGTACATGTCCTCCAGGGTGAATGTCATCTCCCTCATTGGCAGGTGGAATGTGTTGGTCACTAAATCCCATCTATCAATGAGAGCTACCATTAAACTCAGATGTCAGACTACATGTCAATAGCGTCAGACCTTGATAAGGCTTACATCTGTCACGTGTCTCCACTCCTCGACTTTCACCACCCCACAAAATTTCACGAGTAGGGGTGGCACATTGTCTCACATCCACAATTGATCTCTCACCTACATCTAACAAAACAATCACATTATTAAAACAAGACCATATCTAAATTCACCCATACCCATTACCCTACATCTTTTACTTCGTTACTTACCTATTTAGCCCATGGCTTCCCCTCCACCCCAACCCAATCCTCACCTACCTACTTACCTAGTCCACCCCTAACCCACCGACCTACCCACCCTAAACCTACCCAACCCAATATCACCTTACCTATTTGCACCACCCCGAACCCTCCCCTACTACCATTTTGACCCACTCCCTGACCTTACCTATTTTCCCACACATCTATACATTTTATTCTAACAGATCCACCCTTACCTATTTTTATCCCTTACTTATGTTCTGATTTTCACTAAACCAACTTCTTTTACCCCTACCTACCTCACCCACCCAACCTCGGATACCTTTTTGGTTCCATTTTCCTCCAATTATGACCAATACCATTGTTTCGCATAGAATTTTAGTTCCAGAATAGAGTTGCTTCTATCCTTTCATTCTCTTGAGAAACAGATAGGGGTTAGGGTTAGGAGGAATACCTGTCGAGTGTTGGGAAGGTATGCACATACCGTAGAGAGATCAGACTGATTGTGAAGAACTCCTTTTTGTCTGGGAAGGACTACTTGTAAATAAGAATGCAAGACCACTAGATTTTAGTTAGACAATAAGTGAGGGAACTACCTTGGGCCTAGGAAATATTAGACTTCCTTTCAAAGGTGGTCAGTTAACTTTTTAATACAAATTAATGCAAATGATGATAAAGAAGCTATTGCAAACTCACGATTTAGGTATCTCGTTACTAAAAGCAATAGAGACTAAATTACCAACAATAGAATGTCATGCTGTTTGTTTGGTCACTGGTTATTGATATGTTCCGATCAAGTTACAGGGATAGACCAGGCTAGACACGAGATTGTTTTGAGGTGAATAGGTGAAAGGTTGGTTTTGGTATAAGTCATAGTGACCAATACCGGTCACTGGATAACCGATCGCGGTTACAAAACCGGTACGGGTAGGGAATAACTAATATCAATAGGGGTAGCGATTTAGGGATTTTTAAATGAAGGTTGGTGTAAGGTGGTTATGAGGTTTGGAAGGTTGGTAGATAGTTGAGGGGAGTAGTAGGGTGATAGAGAAGACTCAGAGAGTGAGAGAGCTATCTTTGGGGTAATATAGAGATGGATGACCGAAGGTTAGGTGTAGGTTGTTGTCGGGTAGTAGATCCAGGAGTGAGCTTATAATCCCTATGAATTAAAAATTCACAAAGTAGTGTCTAGAAGCCTACAAGGTGGTAAAAGAGACTACTTACTAGTTTTTGATGTGGATGCAAGTCCAAAGAATGCAGTGGCAAAGGAAAGGCCCTATTGGGATGATCCAGCAATCGGAAGTGATCTAATGAAGCTATCCTCTGACTCTCCCAAAGTTTGGATGAGTGTGACAATGCTCTAGTTTCTCAGTTCCAGTTTTTGGGCTCGATCCTCCTCTTTCCAAACTCTTATCTCCTTCTCACTTGTCTCTCCCTTACAAATGGATTCATATCCTTTCATTTTGGTTGGGGAATTCATTTACAGGGAACCGATGGCAGTTACCTAACCGATGTTAACCGCGTAGGGACTGATGTCGGTTAGGTCAAAGTTGGCTATTTTTAGTAAAATAGCCAACTTTCCCTCCTTTTCTCCTGAGGGGTCAGTTGTGGGCTTGGTCAAGTCATTATTAGGTTTGTTTTGATGCGGGTGAGGGGTGATGAGTCATGGGTGTGGGTCTGGACCAAGTCATAGGTCTTAATTAGGTTAGTTTAGGGTTAGGGCTAGGTCATAGTGAGGTGGCGAGGTGAGGTGGCAGGGTTAGAGATGTGGATTTATTAATTATAAGGTAATTAATAAATAATTCAGTGTGTAAGGTTTTAGGTGGTGAGGTAGGGTTAGGTTGCAGGACGAGATACGGGGTACAAGGTGTCATAAGACCCAAATTTGGTTTCTACATTTGCCTCTTGTTGTCGTGTAGCTTGTCTTATAAAGCTACAATGACAATAATAAAAAGTGGTTGCCCTAGTTAAGGTATAGGTAATCCCCCTCAAATCTATCACAGATTGAGGTGACATGAAATCAAGGATAGGGTTGATAAAGGGTAAATGATGATGAGATTCTGGTAAGATGGTGGGGTAAGTTCAAGGAAGCTGACGCATTCTAAAATGCAGTAGTGTGACCAGGGTACATGTTTTGAAGAGCAAACAAGCAATTCATAGGCAAAGGTCGATAGTTTAACCAAACAAGGCTGATATAATCCTGGTATCCAAGGCATAGGAAGTAGCTCTGGGGGATATAACGGGTAAGGTACTAGAACATTTAGGCATGTTCGGCACTACCAAATGGTTAGTTTGGTTGAAATAAACATCACAGTCTTGGTCTAAGAAAAGTTAGTCGGCTGAACAAGTCAAGTATCCTAGTCGTGCTAAAACATGAATAGGTGAGCTCGATTGAACAAACAGGTACATGATGGGTGGAGAGAAGTTTTGATTTATAGGCCTCAGTCGAGGTACTTAAGTGTTGCGGCCATGGGTCAGGCCGATTGGTTGGTTACAGCCTTGGGTCGGGCCAAGTGATTGGTTATGGCCTTAGGTCGGGCCAGTTGGTTTGTTGCGGCCTTGGGTCGAGCCGATTGGTTTGTTACCTTGGGTCGAGCCTTGGGTTGGGCCGATTGGTTTGTTGCAGCCTTGGGTCAGGCCGATTGGTTGGTTGCGGCCTTGGGTCAGGCCGATTGGTTGGTTGCGGCCTTGGGTGGGCCAATTGATTGGTTACGGCCTTGGGTTGGGCCGATGAATTCAAAATAAGGCTATTTAGCAAATCTGGGGGTAGGTGATGTGGTGAGAAATGGAGATTGGTGGATAAGGGCAGGAATTAGGTTAAACTAATCCTGTAACCGATATCGGTTATAGGTGATAAATATCGGTCAGATGACCGATATCAGTCACCTAGGGCGCGCTCTAACCGATATCGGTTAGAGGGTGAAAACCTATAAAAAGAAAAAATATGGAATGTCATTTTCACTTTGTGAAATTGAGTGCCAAATTTTTCTTGTTTGAGTTTATGAAGTGAGTGGGTTGTGTGTTTGGACTGAGTTGGCACTAGTTGAGTGGGGTAGTGAGTTATTGGTAGGCCCCAAAGATCAAGAGGCAGAGTTTGATTGGTTGAGGACCCTGTTGAGGAGATTTGGAACTATGGCAGAGCCTGGAGGAGTAGGAGGTGCTGGAGGTGCTGGACCACCACCACCTATCCCACCACGTCGATGTGTAGTCGTATCGGTAAGCTCTAAACCCCTATTTGTGTGAAGTTGATGAATTTATCTAGGATGTGGGTTTTGGGGTAGGAATCCAAAATTTGATTAAATAATGAATAAATGAAGGTAAATCATAAAATGGAATGGGTAGATATGTTAGGTAGGCCAAAACGGTAGGGTGGGTAACTTTTTAGGCAATTGTTCTGGGTAGATGGGTAGAAATAGGAAAAAAAGGGATTTGGGGGCCGTTTTTGGTCTAGCCTTGAAATCCCACAGTGACCGATGTCAGTCACCAGGCGATGGCATCGGTCACAACATAAGTTATGTAGATTAGTGGGTATAGAGACCGGTATCAGTCATGTGTCGACTGACGCCAGTGCATAAAAGTCAAACATAGACTGTTAGTGGGGGACTGATGGTGGTCGAGGGTGACTGGTACCAATCACCATGGGTAGGAGGTAAGGTTGTGAAATTTGTTGTGTTGGTTTGTTGTAGGCGGGTAAGATAGATGTTAGGGGTGAAGGGGGAGAAGGTAGAGCTTCTAAGAAAGGTTATTGGGGTGGGGGGTAATCGGTGGTTGGGGGCCGGTTCGTGTAGGATAGGTTATGGGTTGTGTATGAATTAGGAGGGGTTAAATTGGTTGAGGTATGGTTAGAGGGCAAGAGTAGAGTGGGTGGAGTATGAGTGGGGCGGTTGGTAGGGTGTGGGATAGGTAAAGGGGATATTGTAGAATTTTGTTGGGTGGGGTTATTGATGTTGAGGGAGATGAGGTGTTTTAGGTTTGATTGGAGTGGGTAGGATATTTAAAGAAGGACCATAAGAGTGAGAGGAATTTATAGATGTATAGGGTAAGATAGGTAGGTGTAGATGTGCTTATAGATTTGGGTTGTGATTGGGTGGGTGAGTGAGTATAGAGGGTTAAGGTAGTTGTTTTGTAAAGGGTAGGCCTGATGAAGTGGGTTGTTTTTGCAGGCACGCCAACAACTGACGATGTGAGATCGGATGCCACCTCTACTGGGGTAGATGTGGCCACATGTGACCACAGCATAGTGGGAAGTTATGCGGGAGGTTAGACTCGGTAGAGTCCAGAGGTATAGGGTTGTGGATAGGGACCACAGCCTGATGATTTCCCTCATCGAGAGATGGGATCTGGCAACCAATGCCTTTCATCTCCCTACTAGAGAGATGACAGTCACCTCAGAGGATATGTATCGCAGCCTAAGACTGCTGATCATCGATGAGGAGGTGTTCCAGGTGGATGCTGAGACAATGATGGATAACACCCTACAGGTATTTGGGGATGCAGCCCCATTTATTACGTATCATAGTGCAAGCATCTGCTACGGCGATATGTATTACGTGCATCGACAGGAGACACGACTTTTCATGCTGATGATGATCGGTATCACCTGCTTTGCCCTCCCTGACTCAGAGGGAGGCCGCTTCCCACGGGCTCTGATGGGAGTTTTACATGAGATGGTGGAGGAGCACACCTGCTATGCATGGGCACTGGTGTATCTGGTGCAGCTATATAGAGAGCTCTGGGGCTATCGCCGTATGAGGCGATTCGATATATGTTTGACATTCTTGTTACATTACTGGGCCTATGAGCATATCATGTGTTTACGACTAGTAGGGTTGCTCCAGCAGCCAAGGCCACAGGTAGTTTATAGATATGGGTTTTAGAGGTGGTTGAGGGTCGTGGACCAGCCACAAGCCGTTATCGTAGCGTGGGATGTCACTTATTACAGACATATGCTAGAGGGCCTGACTACCTTAGATATTATATGGAGGCCATACAGAGGCCATCAGCCTCATGGAGGAGCTCGAGCACAGCTACTTTGGATCCAATATATCTTCTGGATATCTAGATGGAGACCGGGGGAGTACGAGAGGATCCCTTTCCTCTAGAGAGGGTACGACGACAGCTAGGATTATAGCAGGATGAGCCACCTCCCTTCCCACAGTATCGAAGGGAGGATGTAGAGGCACCACTACCTATAACGCAACAAATTGACCCAGTCTAGGTAGCAGAGAGACCGGCCGATGATACAGTGGACGAAACCGGAGTTACAAGTTCATTTTTGGTTTGGTGGGCAGGGCAGAGGGCAGCCATGAGAGCACAGCCAACACAACCAGATTTGGCGGCTGTTATAGCGGAGAGGGACTGTCGCTTGGGTCAGGTGTAGTTATTATAGGGGCAACTTGCTGCTACACAGACACAAATTGGAGTGTTACAGGGGCAGTTGGCCCAGGCACAGGGACAGGTATAGGGACAGGCACAGGCACAGGCACAGGCACAACCTCAGGTCCAGATCCCTATTCAGGCACAGGCACAGGTCCCTGTTCAGGCACTGATGGAAGCTCCACCACCACTAAAGGTATAGGGTCAGGGTCAGGGTGTACAGGCAGGGTAGGGCCCACTTCTATTAGGAGCCGGGGGATCAGCCCCACCAGCCATGGTGGCATGAGCCTGATACATGGAGGCGAGAGTGGAGGCCCGTTATTATCAGGATGTACTAGATGGTACTGGTGCTGATTATCAACCATATGTGGCTCACAGAGCTGAGACTTCTCGGAGTCACAGGTCACAGGGGGCCACAACCACAACTGGTGGGTCAGTGACAGGTAGGAGGTGAGATCCAAGACCGGGGCCAGCTGAGGGACGAGCTGAGGGAGGGGGAGAGAGCTAAGTCGTACTAGGAGAGGAGATGTTTTTGGGTATTTGATTTTTTTGTTTTGATAGAGGCACCGGTCTGTGAACCAAGTGTTCATATAGAGGCCTGCGTGCCTACGTAGGATTTATGTATTCATTTTTGTTGTATATACTGGCCTGCGAGCCGAGTACATTTTGTATAGTTGATACTGGCCTGCGAGCCGAGTATATTTTTGACATGAGAGACCAACCTGCGAGCCGAGTCGATATTTTGATAGAGACAACGACTTGCGTGCCGACTTTGTATTTTTTGGATCATAGAGGCCCCATGCAGGGTAATTTGTATATGTTGACATTGATTTGAGGATATATATAGATGATGAGTTTGATCTACATGGTGTGTATAATGTTTGATTTGATACATATATTATAATGTTTCATTTGTTTTGTTGATGATTTTGGAAGTTGAGGTATATAGATGACGTTGATGATGTTTGGATTATATGTAGATGTGTTGAAATGTTGATGGTATTATGATGATGGATATTGATAATGATGTCGTTATGCAGGGAAAAGAGGCGGGTGCCACCAAAATTTTGTAAAAAACAAAGAAAAGGCCTGGGTATAATCAAAAGGAGACAGTTTGACCGATATCGGTTAGATAACTGATGTCGGTCATGATGTGACCGATACCGGTTAGATAACTGACATTGGTTATGTTAAAATGATCTTTTCTAAAAATAGAAAAGCTTGGGAGGTAATTTTAGATTCTTATTTTTAGAGTCATGCAATATGTTAAATATGAGGATGCGAGGTTGTTGTCATCCATACAAGGTAGTTGCATGGGAGAATTGAGTAATAAGGAGGAAAGAGATAGGTAAAGTGATCATAGGCTTGAATTAAGAAGGTGTAAAGGCAAGTTATAGTGAAGAGTCTGGTGAACATGGTTGAACAAGGAGAAGTGTCCAGTGGGCAGAGAGGAGAGAGAAGACAGGTTCCACCTCAAGTTGTTGCATCCCAAGAGGTATAAGTTTTGATTGGAATAAGATTTTGCATGCTTATAAATAGGATGTGGTAAGATAAGTGGGTAAAAAGGTGATAGGCAAGGGTTTGGGATGGGATGAGTGTTATAGGGTAGGTAATCAGGTGTTTAAGATATGTTTGTAGGTACAAAGAGGGGTAAACCAGTGAATAAGATATCATAGGTGGTGTTTTTGAGCAAGATGGATATTATGAATAGTGACCGATATCGGTTTGGGCCTAACCGGTATCAGTTAGGTAACCGATATCGGTTATTGTGTAAAGTTGCAGCTTCTGATAAAAAACACTTGGGGATTCATTTGCTACTTTTTGTTCATTGGTTTGATGTGTGCAGGCAGAGGCAAGGTTGATGATGAATGATAGGGTACCAACACTGTTGTCACGGGTACAAGAGGATGTAACACCAGTGGAGTGTGCATTAATAAACCATGTGGGGTTAAGTGAAATCCACTATTATTCATGAATCACACACAATCATGCTATGTTACAGGTGTTGATTGAGAGATGGAATCCATAAAAGAATACCTTCCAGCTGCCAACAGGAGAAATGACAGTGACATTAGAAGATGTGTTTCGAATTTTGAGATTTCCAATTACAGGAAGACCAGTGTATCAGGTAGGGCCCAACGTGGCATGGACAGCGATAACGGTAGTATTTGGTCAAGCCGCATGAGATTTGACACAACGAGGCATGACATTTACTTATGGTATAATGTTTGTGGCACACCTTGAGGCAACAAGGTTGGCCGTGGTATTAATGATAGCAGTGGGGTATTATGCATTACCTAGAGCGGACGGGGGAAGATTTCCAAAATCATTGATGTGTATTATTTTTGGAATGATAGAAGGTAGCGTTACTTTTGCATGGGCACTCGCATATATGGCGGAGCTATTCAGGGGTTTATGGGCATGCAGGTGAAATCACATGACTACAATAGATTGTGCATACTTATTACATTGTTGGGCCTATGAGCACATTGTGTGTGTGTGACCAATAGGGTGACCAATCCAGGCATGAGAGACAGGAGTGCAAAGGTTGGGATTCAGGTGATGGGGCCAGACAGAGCAAGAGGCAAGAGCTGAGATTGTGACAGATAATGTTGAGTATTATAGGAAGAAGTTGGAGATGATGACGATTGCAGATATCCGTTGAGGCCTTACGGAACTGCATAGTGATGGTGAACATAGCTGAGGATTTGAGGGGTGTAGAACGAGTGAGGTGGATCGCAGGACACAGGCCAGGAGAGTACGAGAGGATTCCTCTAGATCGCGTGTGATGACAATTTAGATTTTTTCAGGATATACCCATGGATCATAGACCATACAGACAGATCGGCACCGAGGCACCATTCTCACCTCCATGGCCAACTCTTCCAGAAGGACTAGAAGAGATAGCAGCCGATCGCGGGGTAATGGATGTAGGAGCGACAAAGTCTTATAGATTATAGTGGGCAGCAGAGCTGTGAAGTATACACGAAAGGGCTGATCATCCCGACATAGTTGTGATTACCACCGAGAGAGACTGCCTACAGGGTTTAGTTCACCAGCTTCAAACATAGGTGAATGAGACCATGGGATTGTTAGAGGCTTCAAAGTCTCGAGTGGAGAGACTAGAGGCAAGAGTCCTCCATGCGAGAGGGAAGATTCGTATGTTACAAGAGAGATTGGTGGATCAATGGGAGGAACCAATAGTAGTGGTACCTTTGAGTACAGAGAGGCTAGGTGAGCGGCGTTGACTATCACCATCACTACCTGGTTCAGGACGAGGCGCGGGGGTCTAAGTGAGTTTCATACATAGGGGTAGAAGAATAAATAAAGATTTCGACCTGCGCGTCAATGATAGAGAAGATGTATTTGTTTAACATCTAAATAAAATGGAATATGTATGTTGATTTGAGTTTGTGATAATTATAAGAATATTTGTGTTTTGAATGTGTTGATTGATAAAGGATCAAGGTGAGTGTTATCAATAAAAATACGTGAAAATATTTATAGTTTTAAAGAAAACACAACACATGATAGGTTATGGTAGGGGATGGTCGAGCTAACCTTGGGAGACCCCATGTCTCCTAAGTGCTACCTACATAGCCCATTGCACAAAGCAAGGAGGGGCCTCAGACCAATGTAGTTCTCCCTTAGGACTAGGGAGAGATGAATTCAGGCGATTTGGTTGTGGTTAGACAATTTGTTGGTTGGTAAAAGTTTGATGTTGGTAGAGTAATGTTGTTGGTGTTGGTGTGGGTATAGGTGAAGTGAGGGTTAACTTACCCAAGCATAGGAAATCATGTCCTAATTAAGATCAACAAACAATCCTAGATTCAGGTAAAAGAGGCAAAAGTGTCCCATAGTTGGAAAGAGCTAAACAAACCACGTATTATCATATGATGAGCTTGAATCCCTAGGTACCTTGCATAGGTGAGAATTTGATAGGTGAAAAGAGTTGTATAATCACAATATATCGGATATACGCACGTCCCTTGAGTTTTGTTATTGTGAAGAATGGTGAGGAGAGGTGGATGGGATAGCTGAGGCGTAGAGAACTTGTTATAAGGTGATTATTCTGACGGAAGAGAACCAAACCAAAATAGACAAGTCCATGACTCAAAAGTACTTTTGAATACGGCTTTGATTTTTCTAGATATAGACTGATCGATGTGGGAAGTCTACATGGGATATGCATTTTGTTGTTCTTGAGGTCTTCACGAAGCTAATCAATGTGAGAAGCTTTTGATAAAGGCTGACTTTGTATAGCTTTCCTTCGAGGGAAAAGTCTACTTATAGTAGCAGATGTGGCATTGCACATAGTTGTCCTTCGAGGGAGTAGTCTAGTTTATAGCTTGGAGGTCTAGATGTCTGTTTGGCATGAAGCATCTAGTTTTGCAGGAAGTTTGACTCAAGAATATCCCAGAATTGTATAATTGAGAACTTGTTATTTTGATACTTGTAAGTCATGGACCAAACTAAAAAGGAGAAGACCTCTTTAAGAGGAGGTGATGATAAAACCATGTGGGTTTGATTTTACTTTGAGATGCACTAAAAAAAGGTGTATGAGGTGGTAAATGAGCTCAATGGACGAGCGCAAGGTGGATAAGGAGTGATGTAACACTAAATTCAATAGTAGAATGATCGGAGATACAAGGCATTAAGGGGTTCAAGATCAAGTTTACCATTAAATGAAGCTAAACGATAAGTACCTGATCTGTAAGTGTGATTGATAATATAAGGCCCAATCCAATTAGGAGAAAATTTTCCACATTTGCTCTTTTCTAGTTTGGTTACATGTTGATTCTCTTTGAGGACAAGATCACCAATTTTAAAGGTACGTTCATGAATTCACTTATCATAAGCATGTTTGATGCGCTTTTGATAAATTTGAAGGTGGTCAAGAGTGGTAAGATGATGCTCATCAAGAAGCTCTAACTGGGCTAACCGCTCTTGGCGGAAGTCATCATTGGTGAGAATATCCTAAAGAGATATTCTGAGGGAAGGGATTTGTATTTCGAGAGGCAAGACAGCCTTGGTACCATACACCAGAGAGAATGGTGTGGCATTAGTGGTAGAACGAATGCTGATATGATAAGCCCAAAGGGCCAAGGGGATGTGATCATGCCAATTTTGACCAGAATCATTAACGAATTTCATGAGAATTTTGGTTAAGGTTTTGTTAGAATATTTGGCTTGACCATTTGCTTGTGGATAGTAGGGTGACGAGAAGCTAAGTTTGATACCAAAGTTGTCACAAAGGGCTCGTAACAGCTTATTTTTGAAATATTTTCCATTATCGGTTATCAAGCGATGAGGAACACCGAAACGACAAATAATGCGATGATTGATGAATTTAACAATTTTCTCCTTTTTGGTTGAAATGAGTGGAGAAAATTTTTTAGTTGAGATGATGATTTAGCTATATGAGGATGTTATTGATTGATATGTGTATATTCTATCTTTGATGTTTTTGATGTGGCCGCGAGGCCAAAGGAGGTATTGTGTGATGTTGTAGGTAATTAAATCACAACAATCAAAAGGGGATTGGAGACCAACCACTACGGAATACTAGATGGATACAACGAAGGTCACCATGACAACTCGTGTAATGTGTTATGTTTGTTTTATTTTGTTAGGGGGTCCCCATGGGGGGGATGACCTCCAATTGTGACCATGGGCTATGTGGATGTAATTATTTCCCTTTTTATTTTAATTATTGTAGAGGATGTGATATATTTGTGATGTAATTTATTTAATCATTATTGATTAATGTGCTTTTATTAAGTAATTTAATCATGTTATTAAGTTATTTGGGGATGTGAAAAATGAAGTCATTTATTAGAGTTGTTGGTCTTTTAGACTATGTGATTTTGATTGAGTGTAAGTGACTTTGAGTGTTGTACACTCTACCTTACCTTAGAATTTCGGATTTGGGCTTAAGGGCCATTTTTGGAGGCTTGTGGGACAAGCTAAGCTTGTCCCATACCTCTTAATTTCTTATACCAACCCTACCTATGGATTGGGGGGTACAAAATAAACCCCATTATGTGTTTTGCAAGATAAAAAGTGGACATTTATTGCACTTTTCTTACATGGGTTTTTAGTTTTTTCCTTAAGGGGTGTGGGTTTTGATTGTGTGTGTAACAGGTTTGTTATTCCTCTCAACCACCAATTTATTGTGCATTGGGGTTGAGGTTTGACTTGTGATGTGGAGTTGAGGATAAGTGATGTAGCATCCTACATACAACCACCTCACCTACCTCTTTCCTTTTTCTATACATGCAAGTTTATTTGTTTTTTTGGGGGTTACTTCATTTCATTGGCGCTCTTATATTTTTTGAGTTGGAGAGATTTTAGAGGGTTTGTTGAATTTTGTTGGAGATTGTTAGAGTTGGATTGAGATTGAAGGAGCTTGGAGGGTGTGTGACCTTGGATCAAGTTATACCATGGAAAGGTAGGAGCTACACCCTTGTTTTAATTTTTTTATTTTATATGTGTATATATGTATGTTAGTTGAGTGTTTTAGTATGCTTGTTGGGTTCTTGGGTAGAATGCCTAAGTATGGTGTAGGAGAAGGCTATGGGGATTTTATATGTAGGGAGGCATAAGAGTTTATTTTATGTTTTGGGAGGGAGTTGGGTTGGGTTCCCCACCTTGGATAAGAAAATGCTTGCATTTCTTACTTGGTTCTTTTGAGGGAGACATAAGAGATTGTAGGGAGGCATAAGAGAATGTGGGAGGTATAAGAGGATCTTGAGGGAGACATAAGAGTTGGGTATGGGTTTTATATATATCTTCGAGGGTTTTTAAGGTGGGAACCTAATCCCATTGGGAGGCATAAGTGATCTCCTCATAGATCCTTGCTCCATTGTCTTTGCATTTTCAAGCCTTGTATATTTTTTTATTTTCATTATTGTGATTGTATTTAGTGTTGAATGTGTTTTGAATTGGTTGTGAAATCTTTGTATTGTGATGTGGAAGATTTGTAATAGTTTTCATGAGTTAGATCCATCCTTTATTTGCATTTTCATTAGGGATTGGGGGCCAATGAGGAGGATAGCTTCCTCTCCTCATTGGATTATTGGTTGGGTGGAGAGTGTTACAGCACCCCCAATTTTCAGTTGTTGTGATCAGTATGTGAATAAATGTGGACCATCTTGTGGAAGAATGTGGGACTTGCGAGAGTTGAAATTAAAAGAAATCCTTCCAGTAGAAATCATGACTTGTAATTCTTCCTTAAGGTGGAAGATTAATAGATTGTCTTTGAAAGCAAAAATGTCACCTAACTACACCTATTTTTTATTAAGTTGCCAATGAGATAGTTGGAAAGAAAAAGTGCATTAAAGAAATCCTACACTAATGAGGTTAATAGCACAATAAAAGGGGATGTATCATTTGTTCAACTTGCATTCAAGTGGAGAGAGGTGAGCAAAGGAGAACATGGAAAAGTTGCAAAGACATTAGATAAAGATCACACAGAAACCATCTTCAAATTAGGCACGTTGTCTAAAAACTTACAATGACACATCATAAGTTGCATAGTAACTGGATACAGATGCAATGAGAGGTGATAATGAGTTTTTTTTTTTAATAATTGAAAGGTTGTAAAGGAAATGCATAATATTCTAAATAGGTTTAAGTTTCTTTTCCAAGAGTTCATACGGTACATCATCAGTTGGTGAAAGGCAATAAAAATGCCATTATAGTTGTGTTTCTATAGAAATAAAAAATCTTTAAATTTACTCCACATTTTAAGCTATGGAATGAAAGAGAGAGGGGGGAACCTTCAATTGGAGGATAATATTAAATTTTATAAACTGTAAAGCCCCCTCCTTTACATTATATAGGAAAAATTAGAGAAGGAGAGAGGGAAAATTTTTAACCCTTCTTCAACCACCACCTGTAAGAGCATTGGATTAACCTACTCTAACCACCGCTCAAGAAAGGTGGCATTTAAATCCACATACAACAATGATGGGATTCCAAGCAAGACCCATGCCTTCATGCAAGTTTTATCACTTGCTGGAAAAATAAAAAGTCTATTCTTCATCATGGCGATATTTGAGACACTTGACAGCCTCAAAAAATGGTGGACCGAATCATTAATTTGGTAGGTGAGTGAAAGGCACCAACAGCTCTCCATAAAGTCATAAATTCCTTGTTCTAAGCTTGTAAATATTGAAATGGGCATAAATTGTCTGAAGGTGCTTCGGGTTAAAAGGGGTTTATTCATGTCAGATCCACAATGGTGGCCCCGTAAAAACTCTGAGATTTCTCCCCCTAAAATTTCATTCTTATTGTTGAAAACGAATTGCACATAATGGAATCCATAACCCGGGCCTTCTAAACCAAGTTCATTTTTTTTCTTCCTGGTTTGCCCCCTTTCCCCCATGGAACACTACATTTGATACCTGGACACGTGGACAAAAGAAAAGTGCATGTTTGAGGACTAGCCCAAAGAAGAAAGGTTTACATAAAATTTTTATGGATGCGACATGTAGGAGTATTCTATGGAAACCTTTCTATACCTAATGATTTGAAAATGGCCGGCTCTGAAACTCCTTTTGGTTTCTCATTTAAATTTTTAATGGCGAGCCTATGCTTGTTTGGGGATCACCTTTAAATTTTAACTTTGAAAAGATGCACCGAGTTGATGCATGGAACTTCCGCTGGCTTGTTAAGCATGGAATTTTCCAATTTTCAACTGTGATTGAAATCCCTTTTTCAGACCTTGGACATTTGAGGGCTTGCGCTAGTTCAAGCATCTTTCTTTTGTCCACGACGTTGAAGTTACACTGATGAGGTTGACATGTTACCTTCCATGACTCTGCTATAGTACCTTTAACCTAGTGAAAGCTATCTACCCAAGTCACTTATCTATTTGATGAAAGGCTTTATGTTTGAACCAGGACTCGTGGAGGCTTCCCACTCATTTAGAGACCCTATTTAGACTTGACCTTCGGAGGTAGCACCAATTAGACACGTGGAGGCTTCCGTCGACTCTGAGATTAATTAACGTGATTCAACGGCCGACTCTACAAGGTTACTTTTTTACTCTGACAACGTGGTGGGATGGCACTCATTCTAGGGATCATTGTTTGGATTCGACCCTTAGAAGGTGCAACAATGAGACATGTGGATCACCTCCCGTGAGTCTGGGTTTATACTTGGGCCCATTTAGGCATCGAGTTGAATCATAAGGTATAAAAATTGAAACATATATGAACCCCCAGATCTTAAATTCTTTCCTGTTGAAATCTGGTATATAACCTTTGACAGTTGGATGCATCCTTAAATGCAAAATACTAGAGTTCTAAACTCCACTGTATATCCCACTTCCTGTTAGAATTGGGATCGATTGTGAGCTCCCAAGACAGAGCTGACCCTTCCGATTTTCTTGTGTATCATGTTTGATCAATTTTTCCTGGGGGGAAAATTGGGATAACAAGTGGAGAGTGTTAGCCTCTCCCACATTTTTGAAGTTGTGATCAAGTGAGAAATGGTTGGGCTCTTATTGAAGAGATTGTCAAACTTGGAGATTGATTGAAGTCAAGAAAGGCTTCTTTATGAGAAAACCCCCTTTTTAATTCCCACTTAGGTGGAAGACTTTTAGTATTGTATGGATTGTCTCATTTAGTTGCAATACATTGTTGAAAAGGAAAATCCTTAATGTATTGTACGATGAATGAGGGAACTTAGCTCAAAGTCGTAAAAAAGGAAATTCCATTGCTATTGTAAGTGCTTATATTTTTGTAAAAAAATGACAAAGAAGAGTATGTAAAAGTTGTAAACAATTAAAAGGTATTGTTGGAAAATCTGAATGTGGAACTAAAGTTGTTTGTAGATACTTAAAAAAATGGTCCCACTAAACTGTAGAGAAATGGAAAGATGGCAAAAATTTTAAGTAAATTATGATGTTGAAATATTGCATTTTTTTGTAAGTAAAATAATAACATTAGAAGTATATTTAGCTTCACTTTCTACTGGCTGAGCAACTTGAAAGAAAATGAAAATGATCTTGTTGTTACTTTCTTGCTACTATGGAATTAGAAAATATTTAAAGCTTTAGTAATTTAAGTATGGAATGGAAAAATGGTGCTGATTAAACACCTTAAACTAGATGACTATTACTGAATTGATAAATTCAAGCTAAGGATGATCTTTAGAACCACTCTATAATTTTTTAATCTTTTGAAAAATTGTGGAAATGAATGTTTTATTTTTAAAGAACAAACCACCATCCTGTGCAGAGTTTCCATAAAAGTGGTCTCTGAACTGCCACTTAGGATAATGGTGGTGGTTACCATACGAATTATCACCTAGTTGCCCATACTTGCATTCCATGGATCCGCAAACCTGCTTTGGGTGTGCGGTTTCATCTGATGGCAGAAAAATACACCTAACATGAATATGTGTTTGTGCCATGTGTTTAAACTTGATCAAATTAAAAACAATTGAGCCATGCTATTAAATATATAAAAAAAGACTCACTTGCATACTAAAGGACATTTTGGAAAATTCATTGTTTTAAGCATGTAAATCTTCAAATAGATGTTTTAATGTACTCATCTCATACATTAAAAAAATAGAGGTACTATTTGGTCCAAATAGAGAACTGATAAAGTCTGGAAATAACTTTATAACTCTAGATTTGGAGTCGAAAATGGGCTTACTTCAATCTTCAAATAAAGGACAATACAATAATAATACCACCACCTAGACTAAACTAAGATTGATTTTGTTGAATCAATTCCTTCCATTAGGGTTCTTCCTTGATCCTTGCTCCTATGGCTTCAATTTCTTCAACTTGCAAATTTAAAAAACAAAAGGTGACCAAATGAGGAGGCTAGGGAAAATAAAAAACATTTTAATAAAATCCCTTGAGGATAGATTAGGGTTAGTATATAACCTTAGGATCTATTGGACACAATTGGTTTGATCCAAGGGTTAGGAATCAACCCTTCATTTGTTAGGTGGGAATGTGATATTATGGTTGTAAATTTTAAATAATTCAAAAGGTATGTGTAAATGGGTGAATGGGGCCATTTAATTACTCTAGTGTGCATTAAGTCATTTATTTACCTTCTAGTATGTTTTAGTGAATTATTCAAATGGACTTAAAGATATTAAGATAATGGAACTAAAGTAATTTTTTACAAGGTTTATTAAATAATGGGTATGAATGTTAATTCCCAAGAAGGGGAAAACTATTTAATCTAGTAAATAAATTAATGGACACCTATCCTAGTTGATCACAATTAATTTGACCTTGAGAGACTAGATTAAGAATATTTGATCATTAATAATATAGACCTCGGTATCCATCCTATGAATGTAGTAAATATTGTAATGAGATTAATTTAACATGTATATTAGGGTTTGACAACCCTTACAACCTTATAACTTAAAATAAATAAAAAAATTTCACAACTTTCTGGTTAATTGTTTAAGGATTAATGTGGTTTTAGAACGTCAGAAATTTTGGGCGTTACACTTGGTATCAGAGCCATGGGTTCAACGCTGGGACCCTGGGAACACTTGGAAACATAAGGACATAACAAGAAAACTATAACAGCAACTCTAAACCTAGATCGCACAACTTGCATGATATTTTAAATGAAGAAAACCTAGAAAACTGAAACTAAAATCTAGAATAATAAACTAACTCTTCACCTTGGTCTGTGGAGGAGGCAGTGGACCAGATAAGGGGTAAACACATTCGACCTAGACTTACCACCTCTAGATCAGGCAGTAACGACCATACTACCTCAGATACTTCATACTGTTACAGGATGTTAATGCCACTATACGTGGAGGGATCTTTAGGTGAGGAAACACGACAGACATGATAGAGAGGCATCAGTAGAGGCTTGTGCACCTTCTTGACATAGTGATGAGCATAGGGAAGAGAAATCCCACATGGAGTCAGCTAGATGAGATTCACCACAGAGAGGTCTTGGAGACAGAGCTACAAGACATAGCGACATATCTAGGAGCCCTAGATAGTGTGATGATCTTGTTGAGAGACAAAGAGGATGATAGTATTACAGTGGTATATCACATCAGAGAGATCCTGAAACTCCATCCATCTCATTACACTAGGGACACTAGAGGATTCCAGAAAGAGGCATGGTTAGTCAACTTGAGCGGATGCTTCAAGCTATGTCCGTGTACCAACAACACGAAGGCTCATGTTTCCATCCACCTTCTGAGAGACGGAGCCAGGGTTTGGTGGAGGACTGAGGAACAAAAGCTCCATGTGGATTCCAAGATAATCACTTGGGAGCTCTTTAAGGAGTGGTTTAGGAGCATATACTTGTCTAGGAGGTTCATTTAGCAAAGGATAGATGAGTTCCACGACCTACGTCAGGCATCCATGATAGTGCCAGAGTATGAGAGTTGCTTCTAGGACCTACTTCAATATGTAGACTATATGTAGGATGAGTAGGTGAGGATCCAAAGGTTCATCAGGGGCCTAAACCTAGAAATTGGAGGGGTTAGTGTGTATTAATTTCCCATAGACATTAGCAGAGGCCATTGAGAATTCCTACATTACAGAGGAGTACTAGGGGGAAGATGCAACAAGCCAAAGATAGAGGTGGGGAGTTCATATCTCAGAAGATGCAGGATAGAAGATTGAGGGGTTCATCTCCTCCTCCTCGTGGTGGACATGGTTCTGCATAGTCTTCATTCAAACCACCAGAGAAGCCACCTCAGTAGCAGCAGAAACATCACTCCTCCATTTAGGCCTCCGTAGATATTCGATGCTCAGAGGGGACGTAGTATATGGCCTCCTCCTAGGGGACCAGTCAGGACTCAGGCACCTCCGAGAACTCAGTCAGCATGAGCTCGTGAGTAACAACCATAGTAGTCCATAGCAGGATCATCAGGATCCACAACACAGACCACTAGAGTACCTGCAGGAGCTACTTCTCATTGGAGGGGACCTAGTAGTTACTACAGGTGTTGTGTACTTCAGAATCATTGGAGAGAGTGCCCTCAAAACCCTAATAACAAGGGTAAGACACTAGTTTCATAGAGCCTACTTTAGGAGATATGGATAGGAGTAACAAGATATATGTAGTGGTCGAGAACCACCAGGCAGAGCACCAGAGCACGGTGATTGAGATGATAGGTAGCATTGATGGCATTTCTATTCTTGTTTTATTTGATTCAAGTTCCTCAGATTCTTTTATTTCCCCATTTGTAGTAGAGAAATGTAGGTTGGTGGCAGTTAGGTAGAGCTGTAGTTGGGATGTGGAGATGGATTTTAGAGCCAAGCTCACAGTGGAATCCTTAGTCAAGGAGTGCATAGTTGACCTAGGACCCTTTTCCATGACCTTGGATCTTCGTATCCTTCTGTTGGGTTCTTATGGGATTATTCTAGGCATGGATTGGTTATATGCACATAGGGCTAGAGTTTATTGTTACAGTAAGGTAATATCATGTGCAGATGATTTAGGAGTGGAGTCAATGATAGTTGGGGTTCAGGAGACCCACCTTTATTCACACCATATTTGTTATGCAGCTTAAGAAGTGTGCACAATGAGGTTTCAAGTTCTATGGTATCACGATTAACGAAAGATCATAGGATGAGTCTAGTGGGTCATCACTTGATGATCATCCTATCTTGAGGGAATTTTTAGATGTATCTCTAGGGGATTTACTAGGGTTACTTCCCCCACATGAGATATATTTTCACATTGATTTGGTTCCAGGAGAAGACCATTTCTCAGCAACACCTTATAGGATGACTACCCCTAAGATATGTGAGCTCAAGTTGTAGCTAGAGGGCCTTCTAGAGAAAGGCCTAATCTTTCCTAGTGTATCCCCTTAGGGTGCAATGGTGTTTTTTGTAAAGAAGAAGGATAGATCTCTATGGTTGTGTATTGATTATCGTGAGCTGAACAAAGTAACGATCAATAATTGTTACCCCCTTCCATGTATTGATTATTTGTTTGATTAGATGAAAGGGGCCAGAATATTTTCCAAGATAGATCTTAAGTTTGGATACCATCAACTAAGGATCACAGAGGTAGATATTCATAAGACAACCTTCCATATGAGATATGGCCACTATGAGTTCACATTAGTGCCTTTTGGTCTGACAAATGCCCCCACAATATTCATGAGTTTGATGAATGGGGTATTCCAGACATTTTTGGATCACTTCATGCTCATATTTCTTGATGAAATTTTGATTTACTCAAGTATGCGTGAGGAGCACGAGGAACACCTTTGATTGGTTTTACAATGTCTTCATGAGCAACAACTTTACGGGAACATGGATAAGCGTGCATTCTTTTAATTAGAGGTGCAGTACTTGGGTCACATCATTTCTGGGGAAGGTATCATTGACGATCCTTCCAAGATTTGAGCTATTATGGATTGGCCCACACCAACTAGTTTGACCGAGGTGTGCAGTTTCATGGGGTTGGAAGGTTACTACAGGAGATTTGTTTAGGAATTTTCTCTGCTTTTGCACCCCATCACTTCCCTTTAGTGGAAAGGGAAGAAGTTTTTTTGGTCTGATGGATGTGAGAAGGCCTTCAGTACATTGAAGGGATGCCTTACGTCAACACCAATTCTTATCGTGCCAGATCCACATGGAGAGTTCTTCGTTTGTATAGATGCTTCCTTGGCACAGGACTATAAGGTGGGGTATTGATGCAGGAGGGCCATGTGGTTTCCTTTAAATCTCACAAACTCAAAGATCATGAGCTCAATTATCCTGACTTCATGAGCTTGAGCTTACAAAAGTTATACATCCTTTGGTTCAATTGAGACACTTGCTTCTTGAGAAGGAGGTTTATTCTTAAGACTAAGCCATTTGAGTCTTTGTCACCTCTTCACTGCAACCCAATATCAACGCTCGTCAACAGTGTTGGATGGATTTTATTTACAAGTACGATATGTAGATAGAGCATGTGAAGGGGAAGGATAATTTTACTACCGACGCTTTAATTAGAAGAAGACATTTAGATTTGGCTACTTCAGTGGATACTAATTTTTGGAGAAGGATTTTGTAGCAGCTTCCTCATGACAGTTTATATCTTGCAGATAGATTAGAGATTGATTCTCAGAGACCATTTGAGGGGAATTTTGATGGATTTGTATTAGAGTCAGATGGAATTTTTTGACACAGAGGCTAGATCTATGTACCATAGGGATGGAGGTTTGAGACAGGATATCTTGGCAGAGGCTCATTATGCACCTTATTCAGCCCATCCAGGGGTGAAGAAGATGCATGCCACCTTGAGATAGCTATACCATTGGAGAGGCCTTTGAAGATATGTAGCTCAGTTTGTGTCATGTTGTTTAGAGTGACAGAGTGTGAAGGCCGAGGATCAACATCCAACTAAACTTCTTTACCCACAAGCTATCCCGAAGTGGAAATGGGACGCCATTTCCATGGATTTCATAGTGTTATCCTGTAAAATTAACAAGGGAAATTTTGTAGGTAACCATACCAAAAATTTTTTTTGGTTCCCCGTTGAGGTCCCTTAACGTTCGGAATGGCATAAAATCCCTTTCCAGAAAATCTGGTTTTCCAAACTTAGTCGTTTGGTCCTTTTTTGGTTGGGCACAGTTTTTATTCATGCAACATCAAATGAATTTACGCCCCTTTTATTCCTTTGGCACATCCTTTCGGGTGTCGACATTCCAAATGTTGCGCCTTCCCATGATTCACCTTTAAAGCCTGTGCCGAGGCACATGCACCATCTTGTCGACATTAAAAATGTTGCACCCCTGAATGGTGCACCAAAGTGTTGAAAAAGTACTATTGACAGTCCCAAATCCGCGCCAAGGGTGCAAATATTTCCATGTTGGCATCTGCTTTGGTGTGCCTTGCAAACAGTTGGTGGTGCATTTATTACACCTTTTTCTATAAATAGGCGCATCCGACCTGTCATTTTCACGATTAAAAAAACATGAAAAAGTTAATTCCTCTACATTTGTCAGCGCTCCTGTCAGCCCCGTGTGTCACTTTTCATTGTATTTGTGGACCCCACATCGTTTCCTCCATCTTATATATTCCTGGTAAGTGGTCCTTACTCATCTTGTGTTGTTGTTGTAGGATTTTTGTGTTATTTTTGAGAGGTTGTTATTATTAAAAAACAAACAAAATGAACCTAAGAAGTAATACAACCCCTGCCCGTTTTGCAAATCAACCCAACTCCAAGCTAGTCTTACCCTCCTTCCAGATCTGCTAGCCTAGAGGGCCTTGTCTAAAAAAATGAATCCCTGACCCTCTTTTCTCTGTTCCCCTCACTAAAAAAAACCTTAGTTGAAAGAGGCAAAAGACCCCAAACCTGTCCAAAAAGGGTAAAAAATCTAAAGTTATTGCAAAACCATGGTTTTTCTTTGGCATAAACACCATCACTGTTACACTAAACATAGTCACGCCAAAAGGGCACACTGTCCCGACCTGCAACATGCATAATTTCCGCACCTTAGAAAATCCTTAAAACCTAACACAGGTGCAAGCGCAAATCCGCCTACACCAACATCTAAATGTCATGCAGACCCTTCCCGCGACGTGCCAAAAGCTTAAAACCTTAGCGCACCTTAACTCAATGATGCATCCTATAAATCTACGCCCTTTGGTGCATCATAATGTTTTGTAGGATGTATCATATCTGCGCCAATGGTGCATCCTGAAGCCTTGTAACATCAAAATAATTTGCGCCTTGATAAAAAACCCTTCATATGGCGCATGCACACATCATATGACACCAACATCTGAATGTTGTGTGTAGCCTTTCTGCGCTCTGCACCCCTTTTGGTGTTGTTTTCTTTCATGCAACACTCTCCAGAAGTGCACCTTGCTTTTATGATCCTACAGCCTACGATAGAATTGCACCTTGCACCCAGAGGCTTGTAAATTGATAACTATTCATTCTGTAAAGCTTTGATGGACGATTTAATAGCTAACATGGCTCTTCTACGGTGGACTTCCCTACTTCTTCTTGCAGATCAGTAGCTGAACTAAGATTCACACATGTCTTCATCAAGTAAGAAGCCAACCAATTCTAAGGGTAAGGTAAAACACATAGAATAAGAAATGAAGTACAAATACTAAAGGGTCAGGATGCCTGAATCCCTTACAGAGTGTGACCTGGACATCAAGGATTTAGAACTTGGTCACATTGATATGGAGGACTTCTGGGCTAGAACCAAGAAGGTCACAGGTAGTCTATGGATGGACAAAATTGGTTGACATTGGTTTACATTTCGCTACGGGAATACCCATGAGCGCAGTAAACAACGAGTTCATGATGGTGGTGGGTGGTTATTACAATAAGGACATAAGATGTGTCGAGAATGAGAATGGTGAGGTAATAATCAACCTCACTACCCGGCACTTCGAGATTATGTTGGGTATCCCCCACCACTGACATTTTGTAGCAATAAGCCAAGAAGACTGCATAAAGGCATGTGATGAAAATGAATAAAAATGCATGCAGTTGATGAATGAAGTATATCTGAATAACAAGAAGGTGATAACCAGGTGGCCGCAAGTTATTCATCATAGTGACTTCTCAGAGGAGTTGAGCGACACCATCAGCTTCCTAAGGAGGGTCTTTGAGCTTCCTAATGCCCATTACTTTCATAAATGGATGCTTAGATACTTGGAAACAATGAGAAAAAATGTTCGTGATCAACGTTTTGAATGGGTGGAGATCATCAACAACACTATCTCTGAGCAGCTTCAATAACTCTCGACAATAGGGAGGTTCTACATGAACTCCTACGTGGTATACGCTGCTTCCTTAGAAAGAGACTACCCAACACTAAGTCGATGCGGGGTGTGGCCCCAAGTAAAAATATATGAGTATTATCCAGAGTTAAGACTGGAAAACAACATCATACAATTCAACAAGATCAATGATGAATTCTTCTACGACATCATCTGCCTCTTGAGGCCCAATATGACTCACATTCAGATGACCAAGAGTGTGGTTACTACCATAGAGAAGTGGGGGGGCATTATTTACGCAATTCCCCACTTTCACCTATCTCAAAGCCTCCAACTTTCTGGGGGAGCCCACCAAGTTACCGAGGTATGTAGGACCCAAGTTGATCCTATTGAAGCTGTCTATATAGCTTATCACATACCACAAGAAGTGTCTGAAAAGAAAGAAGGGTGGAACTCCATTCCCCTCACAGTGGGCAGGTACACCTGCACTTCTCATACCAAATCCCAGGAAATGTTTATGGAGATGGAATTTCTCAACTTGAAACACAATTTCCCGGCAAGGCCGACCTTTGATCCTCGCAATTACCTTCCAAGGGAAAAGCTTGATCTGATTCATGTCCCACAGATTGAGGATGTCTATATCAATTTGTATCACGAGGTTGAGCTAAGAAGAAAGGATCACTCCCGCCTGGCCCTGGCAGAAATCATCCAATATGGTGTGGCCATTTTCCTGAAAGGTTTTCAAGCGACCGATCAAAAAGTTGATCAGGTCTATCTAGACACGGACGGGGAAAATTGGCCATTTACCGAGATTGATAGAACAAAGGCACCTCATACTATTGAGGAAAGGGTTAAAGGAACTCTGCAGCACACAGAGCATTAGTGCAGGAAAATTGGTCTCATCTACTTTGGGGTGGACTTTACCACGTCTCCCTTGGTAAATTCACCCACCAGGAAAAAGCACTTGCCAAAAGGCAAAGGGAAATACAAAGAGGGAGAATCAAGCACTGCTTAGGAAAAATCTCCTGAGAGCTCTCCTCTCACCGCCCAGGAGCAGGTAGTAAGCCTGGTCTCCCCAGAAGAAGAAGAGGTGGTAAGTGTTCCAATGGGCACATCCATTCAGGGTGTTGCCACTGCTATAACCAGTGAAGTTCCCACCATCCCATCTTCCACTCCTCCTTCCCCTCCTCATGTCACTTAATAAACCACTCCTTTGGTTGTGTCTTCTCCCCCATCTTCTATTGTTCCCCCTTCCTCTTCATCCATCTTCTCTTCCCTCGCAGATCTATCCCCCAACATTTCTTCTCTCATCTCTCAGAACCCTTCCACCCCCACGGTTTCCTCTCCTACAGTGACTCCTACCCCTATGAACATTGGAGAGTTGGCTTCTTTTTTAATTCATCTGATAAGTGTCTCGACGCATTTCCCCATGTCCACTGTGGCTGTTCCTTCTTCCACCTCCATTCCCTCTTCTCCCTCTAGTCCCACTCCCTTAAGTCCAGAATGGATCTCCAAGCAACTGAGCCAGCACAAGAGGAAGTTCCCATTGCACCTATGGACTTCTCCATCATCCCAAAAACAGGATCTAAGAAGCAAAAGCCAATAACTTGCTTCTCTCAGAGTAGTTCAGGTGAATGGGTTATGGAGATCGCATACCCCTATCCCACAAAGGATAAAAAATATCTATCTCCTACAAATTATAAAGTGACACAGGTCACAATGGGAACATCCTTAGAAATCCTACAGGGAGAGGCCCTATTCGCAGTGGATGTCCTTTGTAAAAAGCTTCAGGAAGCAAAGGAAGAGAAGAGGATAATGAAAGAATAGAATAAACATCTTCTCCAATTCCTGCAGAAAATGGGCAGTGCACCTCCTGTAGCTGCCACTGAAACTCCTAAGGCCCTTAGTCAGGAAAAGATAAATGAGTACACCAAGATTGCCGAGCAAGGTATGGCAGTATCCTCCTGGAGAGACCAGATCCTCAAAGATAGTGAGGAAGTAATTGTAAAGTTCACAGAGCTGTATCAGAATATTGATCAGGCTAATAAGGAACTCCAGGTGATTGCAGGACCTATCTCTGAAGAGTTGGACCATGCCAGGTTACAACATGAGACATTCCAGAAGATGCTCGACTTCCCAGTCGATGACTTAGTAAAATTTGGCATCTTCGATCACCCAAGAGCACCCAACAAAGTCCTTGCTGCTTTGGACTATCGGGTTGACCAGATGGAATTTGTCTTGGAGAAGATTGACAAAATAAAGGAGGAGGCCTTGGATGCAATGCATCAAATGGAACATATCATCCTGAGGATGTCTCCAGGATTTCTCACCCCATCATACACCTTGAGGAATTTATATGACACTAGTCAGCTCTTCAAGGAGATCGTGTCACAAGGTTTAGGGTCAGAAGCTACTTTTGATGCATAATCTATCAACAACCTTCTAGCCTGTCATGATTTTGTTGGATACCTGATGGAGGTAGGTAATGAATACTTCAAACATCCAGAGAGACTCTGAGATGAACGGGAGACTTTCGAGGTCATCGGTGATCACACCAAGGGTCCCGCTCAAGATCAACTTCAACCAATGATTAGCAAGTTCATGGAGTATCGCGCTCAAATTCACATTTCCTCTCCTGAGCAGAAGCATGATACTCCTTTCCAGCTGCGGGATGACGACGAATAGGCTCTTCCCTCCTAGGATTGTTCCCATTTTTGTAAAGTATTTAAAAGTATGTTGGCACAAATGATGACATCATCCATGTTGCACCATGAGATGTTGTCATCGACCAAATTTTCCCAGAGTCAACTGTTGACTTTTAGATATTTTTGTAGATATTTTGTAAATAGTTGTTGGTTCCTTTTTGCGCTCTTTCTCCTTCTCCTTCTATATATACTTGGATACTTGTGGTATTCAAGGAGGAATATTTTTTAGATGAAAAATAGATGTGAGAAGGAAAAAAGGCTTTGTAATTTTTGTAACAGAAAATATTAATACATAAATTAAGACTTTCTGCTCAATGGATGTGTTATGCGTATTAGATCTTTCTTAAGTTAGATCTATGTTGCTTTTTTGTCAGATCTATCTCTACTTTTTGTCATTTTTTCATTAGTATTGCTTTGTTTGTTTATGCAAGTAGGTTTGGCTTTGTTCACTACCAGCTCAAAAACATAAACCCTCTGACCTTTCTGCTTTGGAATTCATTTCTTTTCTCTCTTCAGATCTATCCTATCTCTGTTCCTCTCTTCATTCCTTTCTATTCACAGTTGAAAATACCCCTACTAGGATGAGATCCCAAACCCCTGAAGGAAGAATACTGTAGGACTTGTGTAGATTCCTACTGGTAGAATAACAATAAACAGGTTTTGCTTTGCTGTCTCAAAGAGGGGCTATGCCTTGCACACTATTGGCTCATCTATCCATATATTTTCACTCCCGACAAATTTTCAGACCAACACATAGTAGGGCTACCGACGTTGAGATACCACCATGATGCCATCATGGTCACAGTGGATAAATTGATAAAAGTGGCTCATTTTTATTTGGTGAAAACCACATATATAGCTAGTGCAGTAGCAAGAGTGTACTTGGGTGATCTCTCTCTGTGCATCAATATGGAGTGCAACTGAGGTCATGATCTCTCTCTGTACTCAGGTGACTACATATGAGACAATTGAGTGATTGACAAGGCAGAGTCGATCCCGTAGTGAGACCAAAGACAATGACCGCTACCATGAGTAGTCCCACCATTCAGTACATTATCATCATCACAGTTGCAGTAGGATTCCTGGACATAGCCATGCATTGTCACAAGATCCCACAGGGATTGATAGGACATCGAGCCTTTTATTTCTCAGATGCCATTTTGTCAGGAATTATATGATTGTTTTGTATATCTCAGGCTCATTGCGAGTTTTTTGACCATGCCTAGTACGTGGTGGCATTGTACCTAAACTGAATTTATTATGATATATACAGAATCTTCTTTTTTGCTCAGTCATTCACTGTATCTGAGTTGACTTCTTCATTATTGATTCCATATATGTACTCTAGATGTTTTAGAATTTCCATTTTTGTATGCTTTTCAGAATGTATACAATGGATGTGAGTGCTAACAAAATGATTTCTTTTTGTATTTTGTAATGCTGATATATGATAATATAAACACTTTGTAATGTTCAAATTTAGTTTCTTGAAGAAATTTTTGGTACTTCGTGTTGTTTTGACAAAACGTGGTGATAAAGTGATTTAATAGAAAGAGTGTACTTGCTCCACTCCTAACCCCATGAAACCAGTAAAATGTGAGGGCTCAACACCAAGAGCTAAAAGGGGCGTAATTCACAAAGATTTCTTGAATGCAAATGATGAAAGAGAGAGACAAGGATTTGATGAAAACCAAATTGAGAACCTATCACCTGATTCTACGTAAATTTTGCTACATATTTCAAAATGTGAATTTCTTTCTAGTTTATGTAGAATTAGATATGTAGATGGCCACTTGGTTGACAAAATCTATTTTTGAGGCTTTAAACTCTTTTTTTTGGAATTTTAGACATCTAACTCACTTTGTTTTGATTTATGATTTTACTGTTTCTGAATGAATTGCTTTAACTTTCTAGTTTGTCAAAGAGACCCTCTACACCTTGCCCCATGCTACCAAGAGAAAGCATGGTCTTATCACTATGGAAAAGGTACAGGTGAGTAAGGGCACTTCCCTCCTTTCCCAACCATACGCCACTAGTAAGAGACTCTGGCACAACACTGAAGGTTGGTAGGGAAAAGAAATGTGGAAAATAATTTTTTTTATTGATTTGCAGTTAACCTGTTTATCTAAGATTTTTTTTTAGAATGCTATTTCTTCCAAAGAGATGTATATGGGATAAATGTGACACCATGAAGCTTCTAGAGCATACTGTAGGAAAAGACACCTAATCTAGAAGAAACTCTGAGTAGAACCAAGTATGCAGGCCTTGATATGGTTAATGTCAAAGCTTGTATTTTCTTGTTTGGATTGATGAGACGATTTGGAAACATTTTATGATACCATAAAGATTTGAAGAAATATTATTTGAAATGTTTTGCCAATATTTTTAGAAGTTTTAGGAATTGCTATGAGAATAAGTCCCTTGATTACACATTTACGAAATGGATAAACAGATGAAAATGAAATGCAAATATAGTAATGTACATATGGAAATGTAGGTGGATTATGCATAATACCTCTTTAGGTGAAGAGAGTTAACAGATTAATTAAAATCTTCACCTTCTACTATACACAGGTGAAATGCCCCATTTTTGTAGTCTTCCATTATTCGCTATGGGCCCAATCACCTGGGCTTGAACTTCTTGCCTTTAACAATATTTTTGTATATTCAGATATCAAGTCTTAATACTAGATCTCCCTCGTATATTTCATGTTCATAAACCATTTTTTTATATTAATAGAAAATCCAGTCAACATAAACTCTGTGTTGTTACATGATGTTAAGCCTGTCCTCATCAAGGCTCTCTAATTGAGAGGTTTTTGCCTCTCGATAGGATTTTTCTCCAAAAAATCCTTGTAATGAGATGCAGACACTGGGTATTTCAAATTCAAGTGGTAGAAATTTTTTTGCACCAAATACTAACGAAAAGGGAATTTCCTCCGTTGGTGTTCTGATTAACATTCAATAGGTCCACAAGGCTGAGTATAACTTTAAATGCCAATTGCGTTTATTTTCCTTAAGAATTTTAAGGAGAATGGATTTCTACATTTTGTTTGTTGCCTTAGCCTATCCGTTGGCCTAAGGGTAATACAGAGAGGGCGTGTGACGGTTTATCTTGAATTTCTCACATAATTCATGTACCTCATCATTTTTGAAAGTTGTGCCATTCTTTTAGATAATGACTTGTGGGACACCATACCTACAAACAATCTAGTTAAGAATGAACTTAGATATCACAGAACCCAGTACGGTTGTAACAGGCATGGCCTCTACCAAATTTTTTAAGTACTCTGTGGTTATGATTATAAAGTTATGGCCATCAGTTGATGAGGGGGAAAACTTCCCTATCAAATCTAGACCCCAGATGGAAAAGGGCTATGGTGTCACAATTAGTTGCAAAGGCTATGCTATTATGTGGATCTCATGGGAGAAATCTTGGAATTTATGACACTTACGTAAAAATTCTACCACATCATGCTCTAATGTGGGCCATAAGTAGTCTATCTGATGGATCTTTTGAGCACTGGCGTGGCCTCCGAAGTGACCCCCACACACTCCACTATGCGATTCGAAAAGAATATTCTCATATTCTTCCTTAGCAATGCATCTTAATAACATTCTATCAAAGGCTCTGCAATAGAGAACTTTTTCCAAAATCACATACTTAGTGGTTATAATGTGTAGCTGTCTCCTTTGTTGAGATGTAGCCCCTTCAGGGTATGCCTTGTCTACAATGAAATTGATTATGTCAGTGTACCAAGGACACACAATGATTGAGGGCTTGATCTCTACATGGTATACACACTCATCTAGAAAGTCCAAATCAACTAGGTCACCTCCATCCATTGGGTTAACATCTAACCAATTTGCAATAACTTTTCCTTTTACAGACTTTTGATTAATGAAGGTCAACTTGAATTCACCCATTAGTGTTATAAAGTGCCCGACCCTTTTAGACAACGAACCTTGAATAAGATAAGTCCAGAAATGATCGGTTTTGATAATCACCCTTATTTCTTAGTTCAACATATAATGTCTCAACCACTTTGTTGCAAATAAATAGCTAGGAATTCCTTTTATTCCTATGTGTAATGTGTCTCATAATTGAGCAACGTCTGACTGATAAAGTAAATTGAATGTTCAGGATTACCATTGTCTTCCCGAGATAACATGTAGGCTAGTGAAACATATGTTTCCCTTTAATATAGAATGAGAGGTCGGTCTGATTTAGGAGGCATAAGTGTAGGTGGCGAGAGTAAGAATCATTTTATTGATTCAAACACCTCATTTTACTCTTCTGTCCACTCAATGCAGTAATCCATCTTTAGTAAATTGTTGATTGGATGAATAGTAAAGGTTAGATTAGGGATGAACCTTTGAATTGTATTAAGTTTTCTAAGAAAATAACTTACACCAGATTCATCTGATAGTGGGGTCAAATCCAGTACTACTCAAATTTTGGCTAGATCTACATCAATCCCTTGTGAAGATATGATGTATCGAAACAAATTACCTCCCGTTACACCAAATTTTTTTTTTTCTAGATTTAGTGTGATGTCGTATTCGATTAACTGAGATATAATGACACGAAGCACATTGGGGTGATTGCAACATTTTATAGCTTTAGCTAGGAGATCATAAATGTAAGACTCCACAATCTTGTGGATAAGAGCATGAAAGATATACGTCATGGAGCATTGGTAGGTTGCTCCAGTGTTATTTATCCTGAATGGAATGACCGCATAGCAATAGGTTCCCCAAGGAGTGATGAAAGTTATCTTGGTCTAATCCTCCTCAGAAATCCTTATTTGGCTATATCCCAAAAACCTGTCCATGAGAGACAAGAACTCATAACCAGTTGTTGCGTCAACAATAACATCAATGGAGGGTAATGGGAAATCATCCTTAGGAAATGCTTTGTTCATGTCTCAAAAGTCAATACAAACATGGATTTTCTCATTCTTTTTTAGAACATGAACGATATTGGAAACCCAGTGGGAGTAATCAACTGGTTTGATGAATCCTACTTGCAAGAGTTTGATCACTTCTTCTTTCACCAAAAGAGCCACCTTTGGCTTCATAGGCCTCGAATTTTGTTTAATTGGTTTAGCAACTAGCTTGGTGACAAGGTTATGGACCACAATGTCAGGCACAATCCCTGTCATCTCTATGTAATTAAACATGAAGACTTTTGAGTGTTCCTTGAGAATCTATGTGTGTATTTATATTTCATCTGGAGTTAGAGAAGATCCCATCTTTAGGATTCTTGGTTCTTCCTTTGTCCTTATGTTTATATTGATCATTACCTCAATTAAGGAGGCACTTCCCTCCTCAAATTCAGTCAAGGCCATATGTAACTCTAAATCCCCCTCTTCTCCTACCTCATAAATTTCAAGATCTTCACTAGAGGGAAACTTTATCATGGGATTTCTAAAGTAAGAAGAAGAATGTGGGATAAGGGAAAAATTAACCTTGTGATGAAAAAGATGCAACATCACATAAGTTTTTAGATATCAAAGATTTACTTCATCACTCTCAACATGGTCTGAGATGACAAACACGTTCTTAGCTTCAATGTATGTCGACATGGGGTTACCAGTATTTTGTAAACCAAGGGTTCAACATGAACCAATATCATGAAGTTTGTATCTTCCAACTCACTATTTGGAGTGAAGAAGGAAGAAAAATTTTCTATAGAGTCTGTGACAAGGTTTTGTTCTCGTGGAATTGCTTTGATTGATATGAAATCAAACCCCTTTGTTAGATTTAGCACTGCTATTTTTTAAAGTTGCAGATGATCAGATCTAGTCCCGTACACCTCATACACTTGATTTTTGACCAATTGTTAATCACCTAGCACTCTAATATTACCAATATCCATCTTCTTGGCTACAATGAGACTAAAAAGGAGGGATTCGTATTCAAACCTGTTATTTGTACATTCAAAGTTTATCTTGAAGGCGAATGACATAACCTTTCCCTTGGGAGAGGTAAGGATCACATCTTCCCCAGTGCCAAAATGACATCTAGCTCCATCAAAATGGAGAGTCGAATAGTTACTCAGAAAAATGGATGTTGGATCATTCTTCGTATCTTCTTCCTTTGCCTCAGTTACTTCCACCATATAGACTTTTTCTGTTGGAAGAGATTCGGGTCCCAGGGTATGTCCCATACCCATAGAATAAAATGGAAGGAGAATAGGTAAATCCTTCTCCAAAACTTGACAATTCTTATTGTGGTTCATAACGACACCATCTCTATGATGACGGGTTCATCCTTGACCGCCAGAATTCCTTTGATCAAGCCTGTGACTTCTAACTCTATTATGGGTACCATTTTTATTTCTGGTTTTGATTCAACTAGTTTGTTAAGTTGATTTGTTAGGAGCTCAAAATCAGAGTGGAATCCTGGTTTCTTCTTCAAAATTTCTAGGTGTATATCGAAAGGTTTTGGGTCACCTTGAGCCATGAAGACTTTTCCTAAGTGTAGGAATCTTACCTCTTGAAACAATGTGGAGGGTATTGCCTTCATGCGATGTATCCATGGGCGGCCATGAATTATATTATAGTTGGTTTCTTGATATATAATATAAAATTTATTGAGAACCGTCTTGGGTTCTAAGGTGACTGGAAAAAATATGGTCCCTATCGAAGTTGTCTTTAGGCTATCATAACCCCTTAGCATGTTATGTGTTGAGGAACAATTTTTTCTCCATATCCTAGTTTTTGAAGGAATGTGAAGGGGAATATGTTAACTTCTTCCCCATCATCAACCATCACATGTTTAACATAATTATTGTAGATCCATACCTGAAAATGCAAGGTTGGGTCACCTCTATGTGTAATTTCGGCATCCGTCGGAATTTTTCTTATGTCAAACACAAACCTAACATCCCTCTTTGGTTGCCTAGAAGGGTAGACATCAAAGTCCATGTGGTTCACTTGTGCTTTAGGGGGAGGAGTGATGTTGATCAAATGACCAAGACCTAATGCTTCTAACAAAGCAGCTCTATGAGCAGGGGAGTTCTTCAATAGATCTAAGAAGGAAATGTGAGAAAAGGTATTCCTCAAGTCATTGATTAAATTGTGTTCTCCTACTAGTTTAGAAAGTGTTTATTAAATGTCCTCTTTTTTTGGCAGATAAATAGGTATCGAATGTGATGAAACATCCTTATTCCTAGTGGCAACGTTAATTTGAGGTTCAGTGTCTAATTCCACCAACCCCATAATTTTTGCTTATTGGCGACCATCCAAGGGAGGTTCCACTTGTGGGTTTGAAGAAGTTGAGGCTTCATGATTGTTAGCTCCTATCATAATCCTTTTTTTTTGGACTGTTGGGATCTTTTATACCATATTTTATGCATATAGGGAGAGGATCATTAAATATTCTCAGTGGTGTGTTTTGAGGAGAAATTGATGTGCATAAGTGTTTTGTGTTGGTGCTATCAGGTTTGCCAGAAACATGTCTACAAAGAGTTGTCTTTGATCCTCAGGAAAACATTGTAGGAATTTCTTGCAATCACGACATGTTCTAGTGTCATCCCCATGGACCTTGTGAAAAATGCAATGCAAATCGGGATTGTAGTCTTGAGGTCTTTGGTTTGTGTTTTGTTGTGATCCGAAATTCTGATCATTGTTCATTTGTTGATTTTTATAATTAAAATTTTGGAGCCATGCCCTTGATTTTGGAATTGGTTCGGATACCCTCCTGGGTACTGACTAGGGCCTTTGGCCTACACTTTTCTTTATTGTTGATGTTGTTGTTGTTGTTGAAGACAATTAAAATCCAAAACATTGATTGAAGGTGAAAATTTATTGTATCTTTGATTATTTCCATTCATTTTATTATTGTTGTTGTTGGTAGTTTTCGTATTGGGATAGATGACAACATTAGGTTTCTTTGGCTGATAGGTAACACCGTTAGTTGTAACAACACGATTATTGTTAAGGAGATTTGGTGCCTGAATATTGTTCAGGTTATTGGGGTAACCAGAGTTACCTTGATTAGGAGTGACTAACCTCCCATTTGTTTCGTAGGACTTATGACCAGTGTCTATGGTTGCTTGATCAATTCAGAGGAAACCTTTAAGTACCTCTTCATAGATTCTTGGCAAGAAATTTTGGACTTCTTCCTTTATCTCCCTATTGAGGGAGTGGAGGAACAAATCATAAAGCTATATATGATCCATGTTTGGAGAACTTACAGAGGAATAGAGAACCTGCCACCACCTTTGAATGAAATGGGTAGCAGATTCATTATGTTCTTGTTTGATATGAAGGAATTATCTAATTCTTGTTATTAGAAGTTTTTTCATATCAAAATCCTTAATGAACTCGAATACGAGTTTATTTAAGAAATGTATCAAAGCCTTTGACATCCTGTAATACCAAACAAGAGCGATACCTTCTAGCATCTTAGGGAAAATCTTTGTAACAAATGCATCCCACGAGAGCAACTCTCGAATGGCCGTTGCATAAGCTTTGATATGTGCATTAGGATCTCCCTCCCCTTTGAACTTCAGAAGGTTGGGAAAGGGTCTTGGGAACATGAAAACCCAGATGGAGAAGTCTAGAGGCTCCTTAAGATATTCAGAATATGTCCCCATTGCGTATGTTTCAACCATTCAAGATACTTGTTGGGGAGGTGGAGGTTTCATCGGTTCTTGGAATGGTGCGGCATATGCATGTGTCGAGGCATAGGGAATCCCCTATGGCTGACCAAATGGACTTAGGTAAGCGTACATATCCCACTATTGTGCTTTGGAATACATGTGCATGTAAGGGGGTTGACTGTTTTGATATGGAGTTGAAGGCACAAAGCCACGGAATGTGGAATTTCTAGATGGTATGGTGTTTGAGAACGCACTTCCAATTGGTCCCTATTGTGTATATCCATATGTGGCATGGGGGGGTATACCCAAGGTTCCCATCCCAGTTAGAAAATCTTCTGAACTTGGAGCACTCGTATAAACTGGAGGATTTTATGAGGTAGGGATTTTTCTTTAACTCTGCGGATAGTGAGAAAAATTTTCTTACCTAACATAAAAATTTTGTGTGTTTTGGGAAATCTCTAACTCTCTTAATTTGTTTACTAACACCGATATAAATTCACCCATTAACGGGGTCATGTTTTGCTCTAGTATTTATTTTTGGAGTTTCGGAGGTTGTTGAGGAGTGTGATATCCTGCTATGAATTGCTCATTGTTCTGCCACCCCTCGTTGGAATTTTTTTCCGTTGTTAGAGTGGTAGTGTTATTATTTTGGAGAAAGATATCAACATGTCCTTGCAACCTGTCAAAATCCTAGTTTATATTTTGGAAGCGTTGTTTTCTTCTAGTGTACCGTGCTAAGTAAACATCATTTATGGGTGGGAGTGTGTCCGACTACATGCTAATAGGTGGTAGGGAAGTGGTTCTGGCACTAAAATAAAAAACACACATAGAAAGGGATAGAAAGCTAGAAAAAACATGGAAAATTGAAGTACAAGCATCTAGGCAAAAAATATATATTGTGGATGAGCTTAGGAGCTTGAACACATTCTAAAAGGACATGAATCATCACTCAAGACTTTTGTAACCATTTTTTGACAATGTAGCGCATTCAAAATCAAGTGTGTATAGGTCCCCTTAACCCTTCTATACCGCCAATAAAAACAAAAAAGAAACTCATTAGGTGAGACTACAATTTAGAACCAGCTCGTTACCCAGATTGCATTCAAGATACATTTTTGGGTAGATCCCTTATATCATAAAAATAAAAGAATGATGGTGGATGGTGTCTTTTGAAGAAATGTATAATTGGATAAATTCCAAAAAGGGTAAAGATAGTGGGTAATACGAGGAGAAGAATGATACAGATTGGTCCAAAGAAAAAGGAAAACAAAAATCTTGCATAATGACCTCAAATAGCTATAGGTGAAGATGGCAGAGTGCATATAGAAACTGTGAGAGACATGCATCACTATGTAATAGATTAGAAGTATAAATATTATATGTTAAAGATCTGATCAAGGGTATCCAAAATTAAGTATTCTAATAACTTAATTTCTATCAATTTAGAAGGCTGTAAGGCAGATTTAAGCACAATTGTCCAATGGGAAAAATATTCAAGCATTAAATAATCCAAGAAAGGCATGGTTTATAAAAATATTAGGTTTTGTTATGATGATTGCTATCCAAAATTCACCCCTCAAGGTAATTTTGAATAACCTGCAGCATTTCTTAAGGCTTAAGCGAGTAGAATTGGTCTAAGGCCCAAAAATCAGGTTTTGGAGGCCCCTTTGGCTTCTCTCTAACTTCCCCATCCAAGGAAAAAATCCAAGAAGTTAGAAAAATTTGAGAAAATCCAATAAAATGGCTTTAGACAGTGTATTGCGGAAAAATCCGATATTTTTGTCCCAGGCCACACAAGTTCAACAGGGACAGTTGGGCCCCAAAAATCTAAAATGGCTGAAACCTAGTTCAAATCAGCAAAGGCGGATATTTTTGTCTTAGACGGTCCGTGGGACGTCGGGACAATAGGGACCCAAAAATCTGAAATGGCTGAAATGTAGAGGGAATGCGGAAAAATCATATATTTTCGTACCAGGCCGCCCATGGGACGTCGGGACAACTGGGACCCGCATGGCCAAAATCGCCACAGGCAGTTCAAATAAAAAAATTCAGATAAATTTGGCCCGGGTGGTCCGCGGGACATTGGGACATGAGTTCGTTGAAATTCTGAAATATCCGATCACAAAGGGATGCGGGCAGAGTGGAAGTCAATAGCCCTCATGACCCAAACAATGATGGTACACATGGGACACAAGTTCGCCGAAAACCCTACTATGTCGAAAATGCTGTGAAAGGAGGCTTGCAGGTGGAGTAGATATTTTTGTCTAGGACAACCGGGACAAAGAACCTGAAATAGCCAAAATGCCTGCATACAAAGGAAAATTCAATGTCTGATCCTCCCAAACTTCAAACGACCATAACTTTTGACTTGGAGCTCTGATTTTGATGAAATTTGACTTTCTGGAACAAGCACGACATCCTCTATGCCACAAAAACTGGATTTATTAGTTTTTTTGAGGATATATATGTGAAAATAGAAGAATCATATCCATCTCTGATAAATTAGATTCTCATTCCCGTTAAAAGATAGAAATGCCTGGCAAACCCAAAATAACTGCCTGCACTCAGAAGGCTATAAATTTTGCATTTCTCAACGGAATCACGCAAAATTGGTACTGTAGGAATTTTGGTTCTAAGCCTGATGCACAAAAATCAATAAATCTAGAATTTGGTGAAGAATAGATGGATATTTTTCTAAAAAATGTGGTCAGGTTCAAAACAATGTTTTATTTGGTAGTTGGGATGCATTAATGAAGCATGAGCTGACATATTTCATTATTGCAAGTTATGGGACAGTATGGGGAGATTTTTACAAACAATAGAACATAATTTCACTTTATTTACTACCTTTTTCAAGTGGTTGAAGGATAGATTTTGAAATTTTCATTTCCCCCCCCCCCCCTCTCTCTTCTCAGATTCTATAAATTGGAGTGTTGGGATCATTGTAAAGGGGGAAGAGTTTTCAGTAGAAAAAATCTGTCAAAAATTATTTTGTGAGGACAATGTTCTATAGGTCCTTGTAGTGGACTCCTTACATGGTGATCCAGGCCCTTATCTTGTAATAGATTGAGTTGTGCATATCTATAAAGCAATAGATGTGCAAGTTTGTGGATGTATCTTCCCCTGATGTGTTTGTTTGCATTCTTCTTACCCTTTCAAACTCATTGCAAATATATTGTGTCTATTTATACTCTTGTAGGAATTCATTATCATTATACATGTATGAAATATTGTTGTGAATGCATTTGCTAGACTGTGGGGAACTGTTATCACCCCTTATAGTATGCAATTTTCTCTTATTTTTCACACATTGGAAAGCTATCCTCATTCTCTCCTTTTCTGGTGTATCACCACTTTAGTGTAGGCTTCGGTTTTTTATGCACTCTCTCTCCCTGGTCGTTGGAAGGTTAGATTAGGATAGATAGTTTTTGCCTACATTAGAGTAGATTGTGGCAGGTAGTTTAGGAGCAAGAACCAAATTTATCTAGAGGTCTATCTTAAGTAGTAAGTCCCACAACTTGGAGATAGTACCCATGTTATCCAATCACACCATGATCTCAATCACACACACTTATGCAAACCATAGGGTGCTGTGATTTGTTGATACCAATGACCTTGACTATGGTATCCGGTAAGAGTTGTAAGTAGTATACTATTGTTTTTTCCTCACACTATAAATTTACATCGGAAATGTGTGTAAAATATATGAAAGCTAATGTTTTTGTAAATATAAAAGCTAACTAGTAACTCTCTAGTGAACTAAGTATATTTTGGTGGTAGTGGATACATAGAAATGGTAGGTGCAAAAGGAGTCTAAAGAAGTCAAGTGGAGTCAAGAGATGGAGATACACGAGAAGCAATGAGATGTAGCTGTAAAATTTGTGTTTGAAGATCTTGATATAAAAGAATTTAAATAAGGAGTATTCGAGGAGGAACCAAGTTGTGCATTGGGAGTAGTAGGTGGAATGATAAGAGTGGGTAGTGCGTAGGGAATGGATACTGGAGAAATAGGTTGAGTAGAGAAACATGGGAGCTGAACCATTAGCAAGAAGTGGAGCTGAAGGCAACAGTCATGAGTATTTTTAGCTATGACCAAAGTGTGCATAATATGCAGAAGATGGGTGGGATTAGTTGAAAAAAGAC
>CM034156.1:139473994-139575474 GCA_019776745.2 Taxus chinensis | reverse complement strand
CACTACTTATAGTGGTTGTTAACCAGAAGAACAAATGAGCCCTTTATCCATTTATCCACTGTGACCATGGGGCATCATGGTGGTATCCTCACGTCGTAGCCTACTATTTTTTGGTCTGAAAATTTGTCGGGAGTGACACTATATGGATAGATGAGGCCAAATTGTGCAAGGCATATATAGCCCCTCTTTGAGACAAGCAAAGCAAACCTGTTATTGTTTCTACCAGTAGGAATCTACCACCAGTCCTACAGTATTCTTCCTTCAGGGGTTTGGGATCTTCATCCTAGTCGGGGTTTTTCAACTATAAATAGAAAGGAATGAAGAGAGACAGAGACAGGATAGGATCTGAAGAAGAAAGAAATGAATTCCAGCAGAAAAGGTCAGAGGGTTTATGTTTTTGAGCTGGTAGTGAACAAAGCCCAACCTACTTGCATAACAAACAAAGCAATACTAATGAAAAAATGACAAAAAGTAGAGAAGATCTGACAAAAAAGCAACATAGATCTAACTTAAGAAAGATCTAATACGCAGAACACATCCATTGAGCAGAAAGTCTTAATTTTATGTATTAATATTTTCTTTACAAAAATTACAAAGCCTTTGTTCCTTCTCACAATTTATTTTCATCTAAAAATATCCCTCTTGAATACCACAAGTATCCAAGTATATATAGAAGGAGAAGGAGAAAGAGCACAAAAAGGAACCAACAACTATTTACAAAATATCTACAAAAATATCTAAAGTCAACATTTGACTATGGGAAAATTGGTCGATGACAACATCTCATGGTGCAACATGGATGATGTCATCATTTTTGCCAACCATACTTTTAAATACTTTACAAAAATGGGAACAATCCTAGTAGGAAGAGCCGATTCGCGTATCCCGCAGCTGGAAAGGAGTATCATGCTTCTGCTCATAGAGGAAATGTGAATTTGAGCGCGATACTCCATAACTTGCTAATCATTGGTTGAAGTTGATCTGAGCGGGGACCCCTTGGTGTGATCACCGATGACCTCGAAAGTCTCCCCCGTTCATCTAAGAGTCCCTCGGATGTTTTGAAAGTTTCCATTACCCTGCCTCCAGCAGTATCCAACAAAATCCTGACAGGCTAGAAGGTTGTTGATAGATTATGCATCAAAGTAGCTTCTGACCCTAAACCTTGTGACACGATCTCCTTGAAGAGCTGAATAGTGTCATCTAAATTCCTCAAGGTGTATGATGGGGTGAGAAATCCTCGAGACATCCTCAGGATGATATGTTCCATTTGATGCATTGCATCCAAGGCCTCCTCCTTTATTTTGTCAATCTTCTCCAAGACAAATTCCATCTGGTTAACCCGATAGTCCAAGCAGCAAGGACTTTGTTGGGTGCTCTTGGTGATCGAAGATGCCCAAATTTTTACTAAGTCATCGACTGGGAAGTCGAGGCATCTTCTGGAATGTCTCATGTTGTAACCTGGCATGGTCCAACTCTTCAGAGATAGGTCCTGCCAATCACCTGGAGTTCCTTATTAGCCTGATCAATATTCTGATACAGCTCTGTGAAACTTTACAATTACTTCCTCACTATCTTTGAGGATCTGGTCTCTCCAGGAGGATACTGCCATACCTTGCTCGGCAATCTTGGTGTACTCATTTATCTTTTCCTGACTAAGGGCCTTAGGAGTTTCAGTGGCAGCTACAGGAGGTGCACTGCCCATTTTCTGTAGGAATTGGAGAAGATGTTTATTCTGTTCTTTCAGTATCCTCTTCTCTTCCTTTGCTTCCTGAAGCTTTTTGCAAAGGGAATCCACTGCAAATAGGGCCTCTCCCTGTAGGATTTCTAAGGATGTTCCCATTGTGACCTGTGTCACTTTATAATTTGTAGGAGATAGATATTTTTTATCCTTTGTGGGATAGGGGTATGCGATCTCCATAACCCATTCACCTGAACTGCTCTGAGAGAAGCGGGTTATTGGCTTTTGCTTCTTAAATCCTGTTTTTGGGATGATGGAGAAGTCCATAGGTGCAATGGGAACTTCCTCTTGTGCTGGCTCAGTTGCTTGGAGATCCATTCTGGACTTAAGGGAGTGGGACCAGAGGGAGAAGAGGGAATGGAAGTGGAAGAAGGAGCAGCCACAGTGGACATGGGGAAATGCGTCGAGACACTTAGCGGCTGAATTGAAAAAGAAGCCAACTCTCCAACGCTCATAGGGGTAGGAGTCACTGTAGGAGAGGAAACCGTGGGGGTGGAAGGAATCTGAGAGATGAGAGAAGAAATGTTGGGGGATAGATCTGCGAGGGAAGAGAAGATGGATGAAGAGGAAGGGGGAACAATAGAAGATGGGGGAGAAGACACAACCAAAGGAGTGGTTGATTAAGTGACGTGAGGAGGGGAAGGAGGAGCGAAAGATGGGATGGTGGGAACTTTTTTGGTTACAGCAGTGGCAACACCCTGAATGGATGTGCCCATTGGAACACTTACCACCTCTTCTTCTTCTGGGGAGACCAGGCTTACTACCTGCTCCTGGGCAATGAAAGGAGAGCTCTCAGGAGATTTTTCCTAAGCAATGCTTGATTCTCCCTCTTTGTCTTTCCCTTTGCCTTTTGGCAAGTGCTTTGGCCTGGTGGGTGCATTTACCAAGGGAGATGTGGTAAAGTCCACCCCAAAGTAGATGAGACCATTTTTCCTGCACTAATGCTCTGTGCGCTGCAGAGTGCCTTTAACCCTTTCCTTAATAGTTTGAGGTGCCTTTGTTCTAACAATCTCGGCAAATGGCCAATTGTCCCCGTCCGTGTCTAGATAGACCTGATCAACTTCTTGATCGGTCGCTTGAAAACCTTTCAGGACAATGGCCACACCATATTGGATGATTTCTGCCAGGGCCAAGCGGGAGTGATCCTTTCTTCTGAGCTCAACCTCGTGATACAGATCGATATAGACATCCTCGATCTGTGGGACATGAATCAGATCAAGATTTTCCCTTGGAAGGTAATTGCGAGGATCAAAGGTCAGCCTTTCTGGGAAATTGTGTTTCAAGTTGAGCAATTCCATCTCCATAAACATTTCCCGGGATTTGGTATGAGAAGTGCAGGTGTACCTGCCCACTGTGAGGGGAATGGAGTTCCACCCTTCTTTCTTTTCAGACACTTCTTGTGGTATGTGATAAGCTATATAGACAGCTTCAATAGGATCAACTTGGGTCCTACATACCTCGGTAACTTGGTGGGCTCCCCCAGGAAGTTGGAGGCTTTGAGATAGGTGAAAGTGGGGAATTGCGTAAATAATGCCCCCCACTTCTCTATGGTAGTAACCACACTCTTGGTCATCTGAATGTGAGTCATATTGGGCCTCAAGAGGCAGATGATGTCGTAGAAGAATTCATCATTGATCTTGTTGAATTGTATGATGTTGTTTTCCAGTCTTAACTCTGGATAATACTCATATATTTTTACTTGGGGCCACACCCCGCATCGACTTAGTGTTGGGTAGTCTCTTTCTAAGGAAGCAGCGTATACCACGTAGGAGTTCATGTAGAACCTCCCTGTTGTCGAGAGTTGTTGAAGCTGCTCAGAGATAGTGTTGTTGATGATCTCCACCCATTCAAAACGTTGATCACGAACATTTTTTCTCATTGTTTCCAAGTATCTAAGCATCCATTTATGAAAGTAATGGGCATCAGGAAGCTCAAAGACCCTCCTCAGGAAGGTGATGGTGTCGCTCAACTCCTCTGAGAAGTCGCTATGATGAATAACTTGCGGCCACCTGGTTATCACCTTCTTGTTTTTCAGATATACTTCATTCATCAACTGCATGCATTTTTATTCATTTTCATCACATGCCTTTATGCAGTCTTCTTGGCTTATTGCTACAAAATGTCGGTGGTGGGGGATACCCAACATAATCTCGAAGTGCTAGGTAGTGAGGTTGATTATTACCTCACCCTTCTCATTCTCGTCACATCTTATGTCCTTATTGTAATAGCCACCCACCACCATCATGAACTCGTTGTTTACTGCGCTCATGGGTATTCCCGTAGCGAATTGTAAACCAATGTCGACCAATTTGTCCATCCATGGACTACCTGTGACCTTCTTGGTTCTAGCCCAGAAGTCCTCCATATCAATGTGACCAAGTTCTAAATCCTTGATGTCCAGGTCACACTCTGTAAGGGATTCAGGCATCCTGGCCCTTTAGTATTTGTACTTCATTTCTTATTCTATGCGTTTGGCTTTACCCTTAGAATTGATTGGCTTCTTACTTGATGAAGACATGTGTGAATCTTAGTTCAGCTGCTGATCTGCAAGAAGAAGTAGGGAAGTCCACCGTAGAAGAGCCATGTTAGCTATTAAATCATCCATCAAAGCTTTACAGAATGAATAGTTATCAATTTACAAGCCTCTGGGCGCAAGGTGCAATTCTATCGTAGGCTGTAGGATTAGAAAAGCAAGGTGCACTTCTGGAGAGTGTTGCATGAAAGAAAACAACACCAAAAGGGGTGTAGAGCGCAGAAAGGCTACACACAACATTCAGATGTTGGTGTCATATGATGTGTGTCTGTGCCATATGAAGGGTTTTTTATCAAGGTGCAGATTATTTTGATGTTGCAAGGCTTCAGGATGCACCATTGGCGCAGATACGATACATCCTACAAAACATTATGATGCGCCAAAGGGCACAAATTTATAGGGTGCATCATTGAGTTAAGGTGCGCTAAGGTTTTAAGCTTTTGGCACATCGCGGGAAGGGTCTGCATGACATTTAGATGTTGGTGTAGGCGGAGTTGCGCTTGCACCTGTGTTAGGTTTTAAGGATTTTCTAAGGCGCGGAAATTATGCATGTTGCAAGTGGGGACAGTGTGCCCTTTTGGCGTGACTGTGTTTAGTGTAACAGTGCTGGCATTTATGCCAAAGAAAAACTGTGGTTTTGCAATAACTTTAGATTTTTTACCCTTTTTGGACAGGTTTGGGGTCTTTTGCCTCTTTCAACTAAGATTTTTTTTAGTGAGGGGAACAGAGAAAAGAGGGTCAGGGATTCATTTTTTTAGACAAGGCCCTCTATGCTAGCAGAACTGGAAGGAGGGTAAGACTGGCTTGGAGTTGGGTTGATTTGCAAAATGGGAAGGGGTTGTATTACTTCTTAGGTTCATTTTGTTTGTTTTTTAATAATAACAACCTCTCAAAAATAACACAAAAATCCTACAACAACAACACAAGATGAGTAAGGACCACTTACCAGGAATATATAAGATGGAGGAAATGATGTGGGGTCCACGAATACGATGAAAAGTGACACACGGGGCTGACAGGAGCATTGACAAATGTAGAGGAATTAACTTTTTCATGTTTTTTCAATCATGAAAATGACAGGTCGGATGCGCCTATTTATAGAAAAAGGTGTAATAAATGCACCACCAACTGTTTGCAAGGCACATCAAAGCAGATGCCAACATGGAAATATTTGCACCCTTTGCGCGGATTTGGGACTGTCGATAGTACTTTTTCAACACTTTGGCGCACCATTCAGGGGCGCAACATTTTTAATGTCGACAAGATGGTGCATGTTCCTCGGCACAGGATTTAAAGGTGAATCATGGGAAGGCGCAACATTTGGAATGTCAACACCCCAAAGGATGTGCCAAAGGAATAAAAGGGGCGCAAATTCATTTGATGTTGCGTGAATAAAAACTGCACCCAACCAAAAAAGGACCAAACGACTAAGTTCGAAAAACCAGATTTTTCGGAAAGGGATTTTATGCCATTCTGAACGTTAAGGGACCTCAATGGGGAACCAAAACAAAAATTTGTTATGGTTACCTACAAAATTTCCCTTGTTAATTTTACAGGATAACACTATGAAATCCATGGAAATGGCGTCCCATTTCAACTTCAGGATAGCTTGTGGGTAAAGGAGGCTAGTTGGATGTTGATCCTTGGCCTTCACCCTTTCACACTCTAAACAACATGACACAAACTGAGATACATATATTCAAAGGCCTCTCCAATGGTATTGCTATCTCAAGGTGGCATGCATCTTCTTCACACATAGATGGGCTGAATAAGGTGCACAATGAGCCTCTGCCAAGATATCCTATCTCAAACCTCCATCCCTAGTTACATATATCTGTCCTCTGTGAATGAGAATTCCATTTGAATCTAATGAAAAACCATCAAACTTCCCCTCAAGGGGTCTCAGAGACTCAATCTTTGATCTAGCTGCAAGGTAAAAACTATCACGAGGTAGCTACTGCAAAATCCTGCTCCACAAATCTATACCCACTGAAGTAGCTAAAACCAAATGTCTCTGTCGACTCAAAGCATTGGCAAAAAAATTCTCTTTCCCCTTTACGTGCTCTATCTCCATGTCGTACTCGCAAAGCAACTCCACCCAATGCCGCTGATAAGTGTTGAGATTGGGTTGCATGAAGAGGTGATGAAGACTCAAGTGATCAGTCCTAAGAATAAATATCCTGCCAAGAACGAAATGTCTCCATCAAACCAAAGTATGCACAACTTCTGCAAGCTCAAGGTCATGATTCTAATAATTGAGCTCATGATATTTTATTTTTCGAGACTCAAAGGCAACCACATGGCCCTCTTGCATTAATGCCCCACCTAATTCTGCCAAGGAAGCATCTATACAAATGAATAACTCTCCATGCGGATCTGGCACTGTAAGAATCGGTGACAATGTAAGGAATCCCTTCAGTGTAATGAAGGCTAGCTCACATCTATCAGACCAAAAACAATTCTTCCCTTTCCACTGAAAGGAATTGATGGGGTGCACAATCTGAGAAAAATCTTGAACAAATCTCCTATAGTAACCTGTCAACCCCATAAAACTGTGCACTTAGGTCATACTAGTTGGCACGGGCCAATCCATAATAGCTAGAATCTTGGAAAGATTGACTGCGATACCTTCTATAGAAATGATGTGACCTAAGTATTACATCTCTGACTAAAATAATGCACACTTCTCCAGGTTCCCGTAAAGCTGTCTACTCACGAAGACACTGCAAAACCTGGTAGAGGGCTCCTCATGCTCCTCACACATGCATGAGTAAATCAAAATGTCATCAAGAAATATGAGCATGAAGTGATATAAGAATGTCCAGAATACCCAATTCATCAAACTCATGAATACTTTGGGGGCATTTGTCAACCCAAAAGTCACTACTGTGAACTTCTAGTGGTCATATCTTTTATGGAAGGTTGTCTTATGAATATCTGCCTTTGTGATCCTTAGCTGATGGTATCAACACTTAAGATATATCTTAGAAAATATTCTGGCCCCTTTCATCTGATCAAACAAATCATCAATACATGGAAGGAGGCAACAATTCTTTATCGTTATTTTTTTCAACTGACGATAGTTGATACACAATCGCAGAGATCCATCCTTCTTCTTCATAAAAATCACCAATGCACCCCAAGGGGATATAGTGGGACGAATTAGGAATTTCTCTAGAATTCCCTCAAGATGCAACTTGAGCTCACAGAGCTTAGGGGTAGTCATCTTATAAGGCACTTGTGAGATAGGCTCTACGCCCAAAACCAAATCAATGTGAAAATCTATCTCACGTGGGGGGGGTAACCCTGACAGCTCCCCTAGAAATACATCAAAAAAAATCCCTCAAAATATTATGATCGTCAAGTGATGGCCCATTAGAATCATCCTCTAATCTTTTGCTAACTATGACAACATACATATGGCAACCTCGTCGCGTACACCACTTAAGCTGCATAACGTATATGGTGCGAATAGAGGTGGGTCTCCTGACCCCAACTATCACTAACTCCACTCCCAAATCATCTGTACATGATATTATCTTACCGTAAAAATCAACCCTAGCCCCATGTGCAGATAACCAATCCATGTCCAGAATAATCCCATAGGAACCCAATAGAAGGATACAAAGATCCAAGGTCATGGAAAAGGGTCCTAGGTCAACTATGCACTCCTTGACTAAGGAGTCGACTATGAGCTTGGATCCAGAAGCCATCTCCACATCCCAACTATGGCTATGCCTAACTACCACCAGCATGCATCACTCTACTATAAATGGGGAAATAAAATAATTTGAGGAACTTAAATCAAATAAAATAGGAATAGAAATGCCATCAATGCTACATGTCATCTCAATCATCATGCTCTAGTGATCTGTCTGGTGGTTCATGACCACTACATACATCCTATGGCTCCTAGCCATATCACTTACTGTAGGCTCTGAAATCGGTGCCTTACCCTTGTTATTAGGGTTCTAAGGGCACTCTCTCCAATGATGCCAAAATACTCTGCACCCATAGCAACTACTAGGTCCCCTCCAATGAGAAGCGGCTCCTGTAGATATTCTAGTCATCTGTGTTATGGATCCTAATGATCCTGTTACGGATTGTTGTGGTCGCTGCTAAAGAGCTCCTGCTAATTAAGCTCTAGGCGGTGCCTGAGTCCTAACTGGTCCCCTAGGAGGAGGCCCCATAATGTGTCCCCCCTGAGCATCGAATATTTTCCGAGGCCTAAATGGAGGGTGAGTCTACTGTTGAGGTGGCTATTGTGGTGGTCTGAATGAATACTTTACAGAACCATGTCCACCACGAGGAGGAGGATTTGACCCCCTCGATCTATTATCTTGCATCTAATAAATACTACTCCGCACTCTATCTCTAGCCTACTAGGTCTTCCCCCTGGTCTCCTCCGCAATGTAGGCCTTATCAACGGCCTTTGTTAGAGTCTGCGGGCAATCAATGCACACAACCCCTCCAATGTCTAGGTTCAAGCCCCTGATGAACCTATGGATCCTCACCTACTCATCCTACATATAATCTACATACTGAAGTAGGTCTAAGAAGCGGCTCTCGTACTCTGGCGCTGTCATGGATGCCTGACGTAGGTCATGGAACTCATCTATCCTCTGCTAAATGAACCTCCTGGACAAGTATATGCTCCTGAACTACTCCTTGAAGAGCTTGCAAGTGATTTTCTTGGAAACCACATGGAGCTTCTGCTCCTCAGTCCTCCACCAAACCCTGGCTCCATCTCTCAGAAGGTGGATGGAAACACGAGCCTTCGTGTTGTCGGTACATGGACATAGCTTGAAGCATACGCTCAAGCTGACCAACCATGCCTCTACCTAGAATCCTCCAGTGTCCCTAGAGAAATGAGATGGATGGAGTTTTAGGATCTTTTTGATGTGATCTGTCATTATAGATTGTCTTCCTCTAGGCCTCTCAACACGATCATCATGTTGCTTAGGGCTCCTAGATATGTCCTTATTTCCTGTAGCCCTGTCTCCAAGACCTCTCTATGGTGAACTCGTCTGACTGACTCTATGTGGGATTTCTCTACCATGTGCTCATCACTATGTCAGGAAGGTGCACGAGCCTCTACTGATGGCTTTCTGTCATGTTTGTTGTGTCTCTCACCTATAGACCCTCTATGTATAGCGGCATTAACATCCTGTAATGTCTGAAGTATTTGAGCCAATATGGTGGCTACTACCTGATCTAGGGGTAGTAAGTCTAGGTCCACGTGAAAGAAACCCTCGTCTAGTTCATGCCTCCTGCACAGACCAAGGTGAGAGTTAGTTTATTACTCTATTTTTTTTCAATTTTCTAGGTTTTCTTCATTTAAAATATCATGCAAGTTGTGTGATCTAGGTTTAGAGTTACGTTGATGTTTTCTTGGTATGTCTTATGTTTTCAAGTGTGCCCAGGGTCCAAGCATTGAACCCATGGCTCTGATACCAAGTGTAACACCCAAAAATTTGACGTTCAAAAACCACATTAATCCTTAAATAATTATCTATAAAGTTGTAGAAATATATTTTTTTGTTTTGAGTTACAAAGATGTCAAACCCTAATATACATTTAATTGAATTCTTACAAGAAAAGTTGCATTTCATAGGATAGACCTGGTCTAGATTATTAATTAAATATTCTTAATCCAGTTCAAATGTCAATTTAATTATCATCACTAGATAAGTGTCCATTAATTTATCTTACTAGATTAAATAGTTTCCCTCTTGGGAATTAACATTTAGTCCATATTTAATAAAACCTTATCCTTGGTTACCTTAGTTCTCTTAAATTATTTTCTTTAATGTCCATTGAATTATTCACTAAAACCTAATAGAAGGATTGCATTTTTAACTTAATACACTAGAGCCCTAAGTGGCCCCATTCACCCATTTACACATACTTTTGACTTATTTAAAATGTACCACCATAATATCAACATTTTCACCTAACAAATGTAGGGTTGATTCTTAACCCTTAGATCAAAACAATTTTGGCCACTAGATATTAGGGTCCCATATTGATCTAAAAATCAATTGTAAATAGCAATTGTGCACACACTTAACTTTGCTTTGTATTGATTTTCGATATAAAGATTGACTATTATAACTTTTTGTATTTTTAATAAAGGAAATAAAATTTAAAGTACTATGTAAAATCAGAAAATACAGAGATGAATCACCAGTAAATTGACACAAAAATTGATAACAAAGTTCAGTGCTTGTGGCCTATGTCTCCGGGTCCAGTTGAATGGGACCGATCTATTAAAATCTTGAAAATAAATATTTACAAATATTTATACAAGAATCTAATCTTCTCATCACGTTCCTCTGCTAAAAATAACAAGAGTCACTTGTTACATCACCTCAAAATTCCTTCTCTAGCTCAAGTTATGAGCAAAACAATATCACAGCCACTTTCTAATGTCCATACTCGTAACACAAATCTCCTTTTATAACGTTTGCAAAGGCATGGCACAACTATCAAATCCTTATCCTCTTACCAAAGTGGCCTAGGTTCAAATCCCATTTCATGTGGGGTGCATTTTGTATAGGGATAAGATCCCACATTCATGGCACATTTGGAGGAGAGACAGTTTAAGTATGGGCGGCCTAGAGATGTTCATTGGCTATTGATAGCCATTTGAATTGGTCCACCTTGATTTGGGCGCTTGGTTTGAATTCATTTCATGGAAATGTGTGGGAAGGATAGAACGGTTATGCTAATGTTTAGATGAAAATTTATTACATATATTTGGCATGAAATATGCGTTGAGCTAAACTTATATTAGTGGAAATAAATAGGAATTAGTTGCAATATTTAATTGCAGTAATGCATTAGTCCCACATGTATGGTGTATAGAACATTATTGATACATATATGCAATAGCTCTAATATGCAATGTGAAGTAAAGGAGGCCAAGACACCCCTCTGTAATTGAGTGTGTAGAACTTGGTTGAGGGTTCCCAGCCAGTAAATAGTGGGGTCCACCTATCCATATACGATTGTCCAAGACGGGTGTTCTAAACTCAACTTTTTCTCATTCGCCTACATTTTCCATGTGTCAGAATCCCATTGATCCACTTGGCGAGTGTGCATCCATCCAACTTGCATGCAGTCCCAAATTTTGCCAGTTGCCCGAAAATTTCAACGGGCCATAACTTTTGCAAACAAGCTCCGTTTCCTGCAAACAAAATATCGACGAAATATTCTAATTTTTTTCCACACCTTAGAACTAACTACAAATTATTATGAGAAGATCTTATATCGGTGAGGATCTTCTTGATCATTCCTCCTCACTGAGAAACTTTTGGACCCCAAAATTCAACTTAATTGGTGAATAGGTGAGGATATTTCTCCCTCACCTTTCTAGTTTCCATCCATTCAGCCTTGCTTGGATGCATGAATTTTAACCCAACATGAAGATACTCAATATCATCCCTTCATGAAGTTCTGACCTTCCTGTCCAAAATGATGTCTTCCTGCAACTCATCAAGATACTCAGGAGCAAAATCATCAATGGAAGCCACTATGTTAGCATCATCATGATCAACGATCATAGGTGGTTCATAAAATCTTAAATTATCAACATTTACAACTGAGTAGATTTGCATATAAGGAGGTAAATCTAACCAGAAAGTGTTGTTACCATTTTTTTCTAATATTTGGAACGGACCATACCATATAGGTTTCAATTTTTTACCTTCACCTATCAGTCTTTCCCTACTAGTGTGAAGTCAAACTGAATCACCAACTTTGAAATTGTGATCAATTCTATGTTTATCATTCCTGGCTTTGTACTTAGCCTGACTTTTCTCCAATTTGTTCACAGACATACTGATGAACCTGTTGTATTCTCTGCAAAAATATTTTAGCCTTGTCAGAATCACTTAAACCATTAACATTAGTTTAATGTCCATAATATACATCTAAAGGAGAATTAGGAAAATATCCATTACAAGCCTCAAATGGAGACTTTTAAAGTAGAAGAATGTAAGGCACAACTATAAGCATGTTGTGCATAATATAGATGTTCATCCCATAACTTAGGATGTTTGCCACAATAGCTCCTAAGTAAATGTACTACCAGTGGTGAAAACCTCTCGAACCTCTGATTTTACCGACATCCTTTTGCCACGTGTCACAGTGTTATTAGTCCATTATTGACCTATTGGTCAATTCAATCTGAAAAATTGATTTTTGGGGTTTAGATCAAACAGTGAAAATTTGAGTAAATTGCAAACTTAATTTCAATTTTAATTCAGTCCTGAGTCATATTTTTAATCAATAATTTGGATTATTAAGACCTCTTAAGTTGATTAAAATTTAAGATCCTTTGAAACAATTAAAAGTGTTAGTTTCAAGAACCTGTTTTCAGATCAAGTTTGGTATCTGGGAAATTGTTTCCATGGATTTTTTCAGAACCTAACTATCCTTATGGAATTTTATTAAACATTTCTCTTTGCCCTAGCCACCTCATTTGGTCTCTTTTGTTTTGTTTAATTTGTAAGTTGGAGAAATAGAAGCCATTGGAACAAGGAAGGAAGAAGTTCCATGAAAGAATTCACTAAAATCAAGCTTAGTTTAGATTGGGTTATGGATTTATCATTGCATTGTTTTCTATTAGTGGGTTTTAGGGATTCTTCCCTAAATCTAGATTTTTTACTTAGTTATTTCTTTTGTTTTTGTACTCTGATTGGGTAAAACCCTTTTTCCATTTAATCCAAGAGATTCCATACACTTAAATGCCCATATCAAGATTTACAAGTTTAGAACAATGAATTTATGCCCTTATGGCTTGATGGTGATTTTCTCTTCAAATTTGCATGCTTAAATTTTTTTAAAACAAGTTTAAAATTTCTCAATCACGGATTTTTTTATTTTTTTTCCGTTAGTGATGAAACCACCACCCAAAGCAGGTCGGCGGTCCTGGGACCACTGCCCTACCTGGGTGACGATTCACAAACCGCCACCTTTCCTGAGCCGTGGTTCAGAGACCCCCGCTTTGCACAGGGTGGCAGTCCTGTTCTTTGAAAACAGAACCTTCAATTCCGTAATTTTTCCAAAAACAAGTTTTACAAGGGTGCCTTACAGTTTATCCAAAGCTTGAATTTATCCAGTTGAAAGGTTATACCATTTATTCATTCCATGCTTAAAATTACTAAATTTAAAGATTTTCTATTTCTATAGAGACAAGAAAACAACTATAAGATAATTTTTATTTTCATCCAATAAAATTTCTCTCAAGTTCCAAAGTAGAAAAGAAGCTTAATCTATTCCTAGTATTTTTGTTTACCTTTCCACAATAAAATGCAATTTTCCAACAAAATAACTCATTATAATTCATTGCATATTCTCATTTCTACTACAACTATCTACTCAAGGAAAGCACAAACAACTATTATACATTTAAGATTTACTAAGAATACTTTCTCGATGATTTACAACTTACTAGTTTTCCTTTTATTTTACAACAACGCATCTTCAACAAATAATAATCAACTTTCTTATTCTTTGAGCATAGCTCATTTCTTTCAATGCAAGGAGCCTTCTTTTCAACAATACATTACAACTTAATAACAAAATATATAATACTTTTCTTTCAAACACAATGCTATTAGTCTTCCACCTTAAGTGGGGATTATAAGAAAGGTTCTCTGATAAGGAAGTATTTCTTAGTATTTTAGAAGTGCTCCAAGTGTCAATTATTCCACAAGAGCTCCACCATTTCTTCACTATGATCACAACAACAAAAATGGGGGATAGACAACACTCTCCACCCAACCAATAATCCAATGAGGAGAAGAAGTTATCCTCCTCATTGGCCCCCGAGCCCTAACCAAAATGGAATAAAGGATGAATCCAACTCATGGAAACTATCATAAATCTTTCACATCACAATACAAAATTTCACAACTATTTACGAGTAGTACTTCCTAGGACAGGGTATCCAAATTTAGCCACTATCATGGTGCAAAGAGATGCCCTACAGGGGTAGGTGATGACCCTGATTACCCAATTGTGGATGGTATAGGGGCAGTTATAAGCTTCAAAGGAATAAGTGGCCACATTACATGCACAAGTAGCCAGTCTACAGTCCCAGATGGGCCAAGGTGGAGACAGAGATGGAGATGAGGAGCAAGTAGCCACCCTACAAGCGCAGATTTAGGCATTACATGCGTAGGTATAGGCACAGGGTGCAATGCCGATGACACCTCCACAGGCACTAGGACAAGGTCCCAGTTCATAGGTAGGGGTGGGATAGGGTCCCACAAGACAAGTACAGGGGCTGAGGCCGATGGGGCCACCACAGACGGTACCCATATCCAGGTTATGAGATGCCTTAGGGGAGGCCATATATTATCAGGATTAGTTGATGGCAGTCGGGATAGATTTTCTATCCTATGGAGAGTACAGGGCACAATAGGCCTCAAGTGAGAGGACCAAATCCCAGACTCATAGTGTGGAGAGCACAGGGGGCCATCGATCTCTGTGACATGATCAGGGTGAGGCCACCAGTTCATGGAGACCAGTGTCAGATGATGTACTAGTAGGGACCCAGCCATGACATGCATGATAACAATAAAGAAATGGTAGACATAATAAATGTATATTTGATGATGATAAAGGTGGAAAGCAATTTGTTATTTGATGGGTTTAATTTCCAATTATTGATATGAAAAGAAACTAAATAGGGGAGAATGTGATTTAGGAAAATTAAAGATGAATAGATTAGGGTAAAGAGTGGCCGAGCTAACCTCCAAAGACCCCATACCCTCAGAGTGCTTCCTATATAGTCTCGGTGAAAAGGGACTTCAGGCCAATGTAGTTCTCGCATAAGCTAGGGAAGAATGTGAGGAGGTATGAGTATGGGTGGGTATGTTATAGGCATGATTGAGTCTAGGTCTATTAGGTATGGGTGAATTTTGGTCACATTGGTATAGGTGATTTTGAGTTGATTATGGTCAAGGAGGAGAAAATTACCCAAAAATAAGCATCGAGAATCAAGTGTTGTATAAGGTAATCAATACATAATGAAGAAATTTTAAAATATAAGAGGAGATAAGAAAGCATGTTGATTGTTAAGGATCATAATACGTGGATCATACCTTAGATGGGATGATGAACGTAAGACCCTAAAAGCATTGCATGACTAATTATTCTAAAGGTAAAAATTAGTCACATGATCACCAAATTTCATGGTCCAATAGGTCCCTTGAGGTGGTAGGAAATGAAAGTGCGAATGGTGAGAGGGTGAAAAGTGGTTATTTTTTATATGGTACTAGGTAGCATGCCTTTTTGGGAAGAAATCTAAGCTCACAATGAGCAAGTCCATGAATAAAAGGATTTTTGTTTTGATTGATATTTGAGATATATTGATCGATGTGGGACGTTTATATGGGATGAGGAAATTAAATCCTTGAGGTCTTCACGAAGCTGATCAATGCGGGAAGCTTCATATTCTCTCTCTCTCTTTCTTCTTCTTGTTCATTTTTTTTAGAACATACTTTTTATATAGCTATCCTTTGAGGGAGTAATCTATTTATAGTAGAGATTTAGAGAGAAAGATGTCCTTTTTGAGGGATTCATCTTTTTATTAGAAGTTTAACTCAAGGATTTGGATCCCATGTGAGGGATTTTAATTCATGGACAAAACTAAGGTGAAGAATCATATTCTTGTTCAGAAAGCAAGGTGAATCGACCATGGGATCTCATCTAAATTTAGACAAAAAGTATCCATGAGAATCATGCTATGTGCAGTGTCATGGTACACATATTTAAGAGAGGATAAAAGAGTGATAGGTACACACATGATTCTTGTTTAATCATTGGTGATGGCATAGGAAGTGGATAACTCTCAATCGACGAGCATGGAAAGAGGCAAAAGGTGAGTTAGGATAAAAGGTCAATAGTAGAATGGTTGAAGATGCAAGGTGTTAAGGGGATCAGGTTCAATTTTACCATCAAGTGAAGATAAATGATAAGCACTTGATCCATAATTATGAGTCATGATCTATGGTCCAAGATAATTAGGAGAAAATTTTCCCCGTTTACTTTTTCCTACTTTGGTTACATGTTGATTTTCTTTCAGGACAAGGTCACCGACTTGGAAGGTTCGTTCATGGACATGTTTTTCATAGGTACATTTGATATGTTTTTCGTAAACTTGGAGATGGTCAAGATCATTAAGGCAACAATCATCTAATAACTCAAGTTGTGCTAAACGGTCCTAATGAAAGTCATCATCATTAAGCATGTCATAGAGAGAAATGTGGAGTAAGGGGATCTGGACTTCGAAAGGAAGAATATCCTCTATATCATAAACCTGAGAAAAAGGTGTGGCAGTAGTGGAAGTGTGAATACTGGTGTGGTATACCCATAAGGTGAAAGGAATGTGTGTATGCCAGTGCTTCCTAGTATCGTTAACCACTTTCATGAGAATTTTGTTTAAGGTTTTATTGGTGGATTCGGCTTGGCCATTAGTCTATGGGTAATAAGGTGATGAGAAACTTAGTTGAATGCCGAAGGTGTCACAAATTTTTCATAAGGTTTTATTTTTGAATTGTTTGTCGTTATCAGTGATGAGGTGATGTGGGACACCAAAGCGAAAGATGATGTGATGATTGATGAACTCACATATTTTCTCAACTTTCGTGGAGATGAGAGGTATGGCTTCAACCCATTTTGTATAGTATTCGGTAGTGATGATTCTCTATTGATGTCGTTCGGAAGAATGAAGATTGATTTCTCCAACAAGATCTAAACCCCATTGAGAGAAGAGCCAAAGGTCACAGGTGACATGTAAGGCATGACTAGGTGTATGATGAAGGTTGGCATGTTGTTGGAATTTTACACAACCCTTAACATAGTCACAACAATCATGGTTGAGGGTCAGCTAGTAATAGCCTAGGAAAAGAATACGCTTAGCAACAACAAGGCCACTGAAGTGGCCTCCACATATGCCATCATGAACTTCCTTAATGGTATAAGTAATTTTCGAACTCATAAGGCATTGTAAGAGAATACCATTGAAGCCACACTTATATAGGAGCCACCCATAATGATGTAACAAGAGACCTTTTTAAGAAATGCACGTTGTCCATTACGAGTGAGGTCTGGAGGCAAGACGGAAAGGGAAATGTAGTCTGAGTATTTTTTATACCAGAGGTCACTCTGGTCGGGGGCAGCGGTTCGGATCAAGTAAATTTCATGAGGTAAATAAGAGGGTGATTGGAGTGTTTGTATGGTGACAAATATTTTAGAATCAGTGGGCAAAGCAGGTATTTGAGAAGCCAAGCAGGCCATGGTATCTGTAATTTTGTTGGTTGAACGTGGGACAGTTTTAAGGGCGTAACGATCAAAGGTGGTAAAAGTATGTCTACATGATGTTTATACTATTGAATTATCTCATTACGAAATTCATATATACCATTGACCTGGTTTATGACCAATTAAGAATCACCAAAGATGTTGAGTGATTTAACATCTAAGGCATAGGAAGCTTGGAGACCCAATACGGGTGCTTTATATTTAGCAATATTGTTTGTACAATCAAAATCGAGTTTGAAAGACAAAGGCATGGATTCACCATCAAGTGGAATGAGGATAACACCAGCCCCACCCCCATGCTGACACTTGGAACCATCGAAGAAGAGTGTCATTTGGTAAGCGGGTTCGTCCAGGGAAAGGGCAGAAATTGAATCATCTAGAAAGTCAAAGTTAGAGAGGTGATCCTTGGAAATAGGTGCATCGGCCAATTGGTCGGTGATAGCTTGGCCCTTGGAGGAATTTTGGTGGATAAATTCGAGGTCGAGGTTGGCCAAGAGCATAAGCCAACATTCGGGACGTTGATTTTGGTACGGTTTGGCATACATAAAGTGTAAGGGGTTGGTTTTAGTAACAACATAGGTTTTGTGGTTGAGTAGGTAATGGCGGAGTTTTGTGGCGACAAAAACTAAGGATAAGTAAAGTTTTTTGGCATGAGTGTACTAGGTTTCATATTCCATAAGAGTATATCTTATGTAGTAAATTACCTACTCCTTGTGTTGTTCATCGCGGTGGGCGAGCATGGCCCCCAAGCAGTGATCAGTAGCTGAGATGTAAAGGTAGAAGGGTTGATCGTCTTTAGGTGGAATGAGTACAGGTGGTTGGAGAAGGTATAGTTTTAAGGCCTCAAAAGCTTTGTGGTAGTAATCATCAAATTTAAAGGAGACATCCTTCTTGAGAAGATGATGAAATGGTTGACACCAATCAAACAATTGTGAAATGAAGTGGTGAATAGACTGCAACTTTCCTTGTAGGCTACAGAGTTTCCTAAGATTAGTGGGTGGAGGCATTTCAAGAATGGCCTTGACTTTAGTAGGGTCAACCTCTATACCACGTAAGGAAATGATAAACCCCAGGAGTTTTCCCGAGAGAACCACGAAGACAAATTTCTTGGGATGAAGGCAAATGCAATATTGAATGAGGTGGTCAAAGATGGTTTTTAGGATGACGAGGTGCTCAGAGAGGTGTTTGTATTTAGCAAGGAGGTCATCCAGGTAATCTTCCAATATACGATGCATGATGGCATTGAAGATATAAGTCATATCTCACTGATATGTGGTAAGGTCAAAAGGCATGAATCGATAGTAGAAGGTCCCCCAAGGGTTAATGAATGCGGTTGTGTGCTGATCCTCTGGGGCAAGCAAGATTTAGTTATGACCGGAGAAACCATCCATGAATGATAGCATCTAATGATCAATAGTAAGGTCAACTAGTTGGTCAATACCAGGCAGGGGAAAGTCATCTTTTGGGCAAGCTAGATTGAGGTCATGGAAATCCATGCAAATGAGGAGTCCCCTTGTCACCTTAGTGATAGGGAAAATGTTAGAAATCTAACGAGGATAATCGATGGGTAAGATGAAACTGAAAGGAGGCGCTGAAGTTCTTCTTTGACCAAAAGAGTAATGAGAGAGTGCATTTTCCTGAGATTTTGTTTGACGGGTTTGGCATCAGGAATGACTACGCTATTGTGGACCACTATAGTGGGGTCAATACATGGCATATCTGTATAAGACCAAGTGAAAATGTGGTTATGGTTTTTGATAAAAGAAGTGATGGCTTCTTGTTCAGAAACATCTAAAGATTGTCTGATCTTTAAAATGTGTGGGTCATCCTAAGTATGAATGTTGATCTCGATAGTCGATTCATTCAACATGGTTTACGCCTCAGATAGTAATGACCGATGAATATATGAGTCTTCTACACCAAGGTAGGTGATTATAGATTCATCATCTTGACATTGAACAACATTAATCGAAGGTGTATCCTCATTGATCATTTTAGGATATAGGAAGGGAAGAGAGGAAGGAGCCTCGCCCTCACGTTGATAAGTCAGAGGCCCCAAGGAGATGGTTTTTAGGAAAAAAAAAGTTAGGAGGAATGGATTTGGGATCCATTGACTCTATTGGTGAAGATAGTGAAGAAGGTGGAGAAGGGTTGACGTCCTCAATGAGTTCAATGCGGGTCTTCTAGGAAGGTGGTTCAGTAAATCCAATACCACTATGGTCATTATGTTTACGGGTAGTAAATGAAATAACAGTATGGATCCCTTGCTCGTAAAATGCAAATCCAAAACCCTTCCACGGACATTGGTGCAAGAAGGTGTGCGTGAAATGGTGAGTGGTGAGTTATTGGAGCTCAATGAAAAATGGGTGGGTTTATGATGGTGATTCAGGTGTGTAAGTGGTAGTATCAAGTCTCCCATAGGTGAGACTTTTTACGAAGGTGAGGAGGACCATAAAGGATGTGCTCTCCTATGTGATGATAATAGTGAGGGTGTTGGTGAAGACTTCCATACTCTTGTGGAGTAAGGAATGTGTTGACACTATATAGGGGATACTCCTCCAAAGTGAGGCGTTGAAAAAATTCCCTCCAAGGGATTTGTGGTTGGTATGTGGGTAGCTGGAATAGATGATGTGTTAGAGGTTGGATTGGGGGTGAAGCTAACGAATTAGGTGGCCGATGGTTTGGCTGTGGAGGTTGTGGTAGCGGTAGGAATGGAGGATGTAGGTGAGGTCAAGGTAGCGGTTGCACTGGTGAGGGGAGGTGTAGGTGATGTGGAAGTGGTTATGGAGGTAGATGCTTTGATGGGTATGAGCATGTCATTCTGTCGATAAAGCATGTTGCAAGTTTTAAAAAGGTGATGGGTCAGCTGGAATGGTATAGGTGTTTCCTTCATGCTCGATTTTCACACAATAATGCAAAGTGGAAGGGACACAACCCATGACACAAATCTAGGCTCTTCCAAGCAATAGGTTTTATTGAAATTCCCCCTCCAAGATGTAAAATAACTCTAGAATAGTGGTGGGGCCCACGCGAACGTGGATGATGATAGTGCCTAGTGTAGAGGTGATAGTGTCATTGAATGAATGCAACATGATAGGATTTTTATGCATGTAATTATCAGGTATACGCATTTGAGTGAATGAATGGGATGAAATGATATTAATGCTAGCACCCCCATCAATCATGACACATTGTACATGTATATCATTGATGTGGACAGAGTTGAAGAGAGTTGGGTCTAGATCATTTGTTTGATGCGGTGTGATCTCTTTCTCTGAGAAGCTAAGGGAGGCTACTTGGTGAGTAGGTTGAGGTGTGGATAAAAGTGGAAATTTGGTGAGAGAGGATACATGATGGGGTGTGATAATAGAGGCTATAGGTGTAGGGTCATTAGGTAAAACCTCAATAGATTGTAGTACCTCCATGAGAGCTTGATGATGGGATTTTGAGGTTTGCATGAGGTCATATAAGGACATTTTGAAGGGGGATTGGTGTAGTTGTTTGAGCATCACGTGTTGTGTTACCCCATTAGAAATAGGATATGTGGGGCCATGGATAGTGATTTTAGGTGTGGGTGCAGATGGTATGTTGGGTATAGGATTGGTTGGTGAGTCAGTTTCCTTTTCCTTGCCTTTGTTCTTATGAGAATGGGTAGCAACGTGGATCATGTTGATCTGAGGTTGGGAGGTAGGTGAGGTAGGTGAGCCATGGAAGGTATGGTGAAAAGAAGGGAAAAATACCAATGGCGGGAAGGAACCTTGTGAGATGATCTAGGCACATTGACATTTGGTTGGAGGTTTGTGAGGTCATTGATGTAAACCATGTTAATTTCAAACCTACGGGGTGGCTCTAGGAGTTTTGGAGGTCTCGATCACTGAGTGGGTAGTGAGGGAAGAGATTTGGGTATGTGTCTTGGTGAAATGGGTTCCTCATCAAGAAGTTCATCATCATCAAATTTTTCTTCGGGAGGGCACAACGGGATAAGGAATGTTTTTCAAAGCTTTAGTTCTCTACATTGTGCCCTAGCACACGATGGTAGGCACAAATTTTGGTGTCGTCAAACCCCTTTGGTTTGGGTTTGAGAGGGTCATAAGGTTTGAGAGGTGGTAATGTGATGACAGAAGTTTCAAGGAGGTTGGTTAAAATTTTGGCATAGGACCCTGCTAGTGGATCACAATGGGAAGTGAAAGTGGGTTTGGGTGTAGGTGCGGCTAATTGTTGAGGAATGGTCTTTGCATGAGGGGGAGTAGGTCAAGCTATGGTTTTAGGTGTTGGTGTGGTCTTAGGTGTTGGTCATGTTTGTTTGGGTAGGGGTATGGTAGATGAACTAGAAGGAGAGTGTGTGGTTGTTTTGACTACCTTATTGGAGGGTAGCAGATTTTTGTCTTTAGGTTGCACCTTCTTGGGTAAAGGTGATATGGGCACACGAGATCTAGAGGGAAAGGTGGATGGTGGAAGAGGGCGAGTTACCCATGGGGATAACAGAGGTGCTGTGAAGGTAGATGGTGTAGGTCATGCTGGAGGTGTGAGGGAAAGAGACTGAAGTGTCATGGGTAGTGAAGAAGTGATCAATGGTATTAGAGGAATGGGTGGTAAAGATGTTGCAGGTGTGGGTGGAAGTCATGTAGGTGCTTGGGTATGTTAGAGGTTTGCAATGGAAGGAATGGGCTATTGTGTTTTTAGTTTACCGACGGGTGGAGGTTTCTTAACCATGTGTGGAAGGGCGAGGTCCTAAGACAGGACATGAGGGTGAAGGTGATGAAGGTGTGATCGGTGAGGTTGGAGTATGAGTTTATGGGGTTGGTTCTTCTGTTTGGGTGTCAGAGTAGGTTTGGTGTTGGCTTTGGAGGATGTAGCTAAATCTAATTTGATGGGTGGATGAGTAAGGTTGGTGGTTGGGGTGACCCCTAAGGTAGTAATAGGTTTAGTCGAAGAAGATGATGTAGGTGTGGGTTTGGATTTATATGTATGTTGGGTTATGGGTAAGGGTGTATGTTGAGCCATGAGGGGTATCATGGAAGAAGTTGTGATAGAGGTGGTTGTGCTTGGTTCAATTGGCCGAAATATTTTTGGGTAGATAGTGGAAGTGTCAGCAAGTGACATCTACATTTGCATTGAGATAGGAAGCAGAAGATGCCCCCAAAGTAAGGCTCTATCCACATAATCTAAGTGATCGGCTAAGCATGAGAATGACACATTTGTAGGTGAGGTTGATGAGGACCTAATTGTAATTCTCGTAAAAAATTTCTTAGAAACAGGGAATTTTCTAGCTTCAGCTTCTATGGGTAAGACAGCCGAAAGTAAGTCAATAGGATCCTGGGTAACTGATGGAGAATGGTCACCTAAAGGTAAAGGTACTTCTATTGGATCTTTTATGGGTGGAGGAGCTGATGGGTTCTCCTCTATAGGTGGAGGAGATGATGGGTGCTCCTCTACAGGTGGAGGAGATAAACAAGTATCCTTTATGGCGTGAAGAAGTATTGTGGGTGACGGTTCTCTAGGTGGAGAAGCCAAAGGTGAAATAGTCTTGATATTAATGGAAGGCTCCTCCACGGGTGAGGAAGGAGGTGAAAGGTGTTCCTTTATGGGTGGAGGAATAGGTGAGGTGGGTTCAAGTGCAGTTGGAGGACTTCGGGCTAGAATTTCCTCTATGGAAGGAATATGAGGTAATTGGGAAGCATCAGGTGTATCACTAAAAATAGCATGGACCTCATGGGTATGGCTATCATGAGTTGAGGTTTCTCTAGTTTGATCAGAAGAAGGGGCATGATTAGGAAAAGGTTTCTTGAAGATATGTAGGTTTTGATTGGCAGGTGCATTAGGATTATCCAAGGTTAGCTCACCTTTCTCGAGCATTTCTTGGACAATGTTTTTGAAAGTGATGCAATTTCCGTCACTATGACCCTTTACTCGATGATAATTGCAGAAATCATGCTCTTTATACCATGCGGGTGTGGGGTGAGCAGGGTCAAAACCAGTGTGTGGTTTCATGGGAGGAAGGGTGATGGCCCCAGCTTTGATGAGCTTCTCTAAGATAGAAGAATAAGGTTCCCCAATTGGGGTATATTTCCATTGTTCCCGTCTGAATTGAAAAGTCTGAATGGGTGAGAGATTAGATGAGGGGCTAGCCTAATTTGACGGATGAGCTGGGCCAACTTTGAGTACCACTGTGTTAGCGGTCCCCTTGGCCTTTGAATAATTGTTCTATGGTTTTGAAGAAGAAGAGGTATCATTTGACTTGAATGTCAAGTTCTTATTGCATAATTGGATTTTCTTCTCTTCAATGGCCCGAATCTCTAAGCTTTCGTGCCATGGTGAATGCTTCGTCAAAGGTTTGGAAGGTTTGGACCTACAGGGTCGGTGAGATATGCCTAGCACAAGCCCACATGAAGAGTTTGATGAGTTTGGTTTGTGGTAGTTGGAATGTGAGTTGATTGATCAGGCTACGCCAACGAGCAACAAAATCTGTGATAGATTCATCATCATACTGACGCGTAGAGTATAGGTCAGTCATGGTAACCTTCTTAACGATATTAATGGAGAAGTGATCCAAGAAGGCTTGGGCTACCTGATTAAATGAGAATATAGAGTGTCTAGGTAACCCACTATACCAATCTAATGTGGGTCCAGTCAGAGACATGGGAAAGGTCCTCAGGAGCAAAGCATCATCATGGGCGATCAGATAACACCCGTGTTTGAAAGACCACAAATGTTGTTGCGGGTCTTCTTTGCTATTGAAATGGTTGAATTTAGGCATTTCCCAATGCATGGGATATGGATGGATAGGAATGGATGGGTGTATAGGCTCATTACAAATCTCATCATAGGTGAGAGTGTTGCGGGAGCCAGAAACTGATGCCTCCAATGTCTGCATCTTGTCCATCATTAACTTGATTAGGTCATTGGTAGGTTGTGATGGATGGGTGACTCCTGTAGCATAAGAGGGTTGGTGTTGGGCATATAATGGGGGTGGCATTCCAGTATATGGTGCTGCCATATAGGTAGATTGAGAAGAAGGCAGTGAAATAGGGGGTACATACCCAGAGTGAATAATAGATGAAACAGGAGGCTGCTGATAGTACGTATATGGAGGTGGAAGGGTCATGGTGACCCTAGTGGCAATGGGGGCTAAAGATTGTAGAATAGAAAGGATGACATTTTGAAAAGGGGTAGGGGTCACCGACACCGGGGGTGGTTGTGTAGCTACGGGTATATGTGAGACAATAGGTGTGGATGAGGTTGTGTTCTGGGTGGTTGGTGAAGGTATAGTGGATGTGGCGGGTGCAATGGATGTAACATACATGGCAGTCATAGCGGGTATAGGGCCTAGCTGTGAAATGACTGGGGGTAAGGTAGATGTGGGCAGCATGAAGCCAGATGGGGCTGACACAGGAGTGGGAATGAGAGTCAAGGGGATAGATACGGGCATGTCGTATATCAACTGACCCGAGGCATCTCGAGTGGATGAGTGGGAAAGGTAAAACTGCAAGGTGACAGGATTTTGGTCAAGGATTCATGTGAACTCCTCATCTCCGGTAGCGATAGAGATAGGTTGGATAGGTTCCATGGCTGGTGATAAAATGGAAGGTGGTGAAGGACTAGGTGGGAGTGGTTGACAACTGGCATGGAATACAAGGGTGCTTGCTTGTCGACGCATCAGTACCATGTGAATAGGTACTAACGTGGTAAGATTGCTTTCTGTAAATGACACAGAAATATAACAGAGATAGGATAAATAGGTGGTGGTAGGTGAATTGGGGTTAAAATGTCAGCTAGAAAATGACACAGGCTAACTGATGCCGGTTAGGTTAAACCGACACCGGTCACAGGTAACCGCTGTCCAGTCACTGTGGAAAGTGGACAGTTGGTCAAAAACAAGGTATAAGGCCAAATTTTCTAGGTATGCAAAATGCTGATGGGACTTACCAGGTCAATGGATATGATAAGAGTGACAGAGACTCTGAACAAGCTAAAGAAGGTGAATAGGTGTCCTTTTGGGTAGGTTAACCAAAAGAACAGTGAACCGACACCGGTTGGGTAAAACCGATGATGATGTCAGAGGGTAACTGATGATGGTTGCTAGACCGACACTGGTTACTATGAAATTGAAACGGTGATGAAGAAAATGTGGTTGTGAGTTAAAATTAATGTGGAATCAAACCTAGAATTCTGAGAATGATGAGAATATGGTCCAGGCACACTCAGATGAAGCTGGAATACACCAACTATGATGAGGAGCATGCAAGGAGAAATAAGAAAAATGAAGAATGTGACCTCTCACCTCAAAATGCAAGCCAAGCAGAAACACTAAGAAAAATATGATCCTAAGAGTGCTTTTTCTATTATGTTTGTTTAGCTTATGCTATTTAAGGACTGACTCATGAACTGTAGAATAGATTTTTTGGTGAGGATGGCTTCCTACGAAGAAGGAGATCTACAAGGAGAGGTTTCAGGTATGTTATGGTGGGGGCGGGCCATCCTCTGATGGGGTACTGGACAGAGATAACCAGCGGGGTGCCCACTATGCTGTGATCATGTGATCACCTACAACTTCTTCTGGGTGAGATGTTGTTTAAGAATGTGTATATATTTTAAATTTGTGATGTTTGGGTAAGACTCAGAGAGAGAGAAAAGAAAGAAAGTGCTTTTCTATTATTCATTTATCAACCATCAACTGGGAATGACTTCCAGCGTATAGCTTTCCCTCAATTAATGTGAGCTAATGCAGAAAAGTAGAATGAAATGAAATGATTTTTAAACCCAAATCAAATGTAGAATTTGATGCCACAAATAGATGAACAGGAGAAGGGATGCTCTTTCACTAATGTGATACTAATGAAAGGGAAGAAATGTTCATTTTAAGCACCAAAATAAGATTACTTTTAGACAATAGAAGAGAAGAAGGTTCCAGGGGAGAAATTTTTAATGTAAGAACTTTTTAGAAAAGAAACAAACATACAACATTTTCACCTAGAAATGAAAGAATGCAAAGAACCCCAATGGGTCCCACCAGGTGTGCCAAAATGTTTCACTTGATTCTAGATGCATTTCTTTGAATGTTGATGAAACAAATAAGGGTAATGGGCTAGGAGGAATACCTGTTGAAATGTTGGTTGTAGGTTGTTGCACGCGTATGACTTCTGAATCCACAGCTGATCATGAGAGCTTCCTTTTTGCTTGGAGGAACTACCTGAAATGGAACACAAGACCACCAAATAAAAGTTAAACAATATATGCAGTGGACTACCTAGCGTGTGCTAGATCTGGGAAGTGTGATACTTCCTAGATGGATGTGAATCCACTGTTTAAAACAACTTAATGCTGATAATAAAGGAAATCCTACTGTAGTTAAAATGATTTAGGTATCTCATTCATCTACAATAAGCAAATTCATTCACAACAGGCTAAGCTATGACTGAATCTAAGGTCAAGGTCACTGTTAAGGTATTGGTATTGGTCAGGGTAAGGTTATGGATTTTTGCGTATTTAATGGAGGTTTTAGGCTCTGTTATTGGTTTCTGGTAAAAGACACAGAGACCGACGTCAGTCTGGTATGACTGGTGTCAGTTTAGGATAACCAGCGATGGTTGTGGGTAACCGGCATGTCAGTATGGTCAGGGTACAGGAAACTCAATAAAACTTGGCAAGGGGTGATAGATCTGAGGCTAGATGAAGAATGAAGGGCAATGGCAAGGTTTATGTGGATCCTGGGTATGCACAAGAATGATTAAGGTCTAGGTATGGGTAGTGTAAGGGTATGGATAAAAATATGGTCAAGTTTGCATGGAGGTAAATGATGGGGGAATGGAAATGAGAGAAAAAGCTAATAACAGATGTAAAGGATCTACTAAATGACAATAGATGAGTGTTGGTTAACAAAAGTTACTGTTTGTACGAGCTTGATGCCTGGTTGGTAATGGTAGGTGATAAAATGGAATGAACTTGATGTAGTGTATGGTGCTTCTTCCCCAGGATGCTCCCATGAAGGCAAATGGCTATGTGATTGCTTTCAGGTGCTGGCTATGGATGCTCTGATGTGTGTACTAACACTAGTTCTACTTGCATGCAGCTCTGGTTTCGTCACTTGTTCTCAAAAGATGTGATTATCTCTCAGAAATGTGCCAACCTTGAAATAAGGTTGTTTTGGGGGTTAAATGGTAACCGACAGTGGTTCCAGCTTAACCGGACAGTGGTTTAGGGTAACCGGCATCGGTTAGGGTGGGATTTCCTAGGTTTACTAAACTAGGTAGATCCCCTTGATTTTCTGGGATCTCGTTTCATTTACTCCATGGATTAGCATGGAAGCTTCCTTCTAACATGGGTGGGAATGTGGTTAGAGGGAATGTAGGCATTGATTTTTAGGGTTTGGGTAGGTCTTAGTTAGTTATGGCAACTTACTAAGAATAGGTCTTAGGGTGAGGTGGCTTGATGAGGTGTCTAGGTGAGGTGGATATGTGGGCATTATCCCAATTAGGATATTAGTGGGCCATGGCTGGGTAAATGTGATGAACGGTGTTTATTTGTCGAGGGACCAAGGGGGAGTGTGACCTAATTTTAGTGTCTATAATATGCTTGACTAGCTCTGCAAAGTTAGAAAGAAATATCCTAATGAAATTGATATTTCCAAAGAAATACTATATATCCTTCTTGTGAGTTGGTAATGAGAGCGAAGATAGCATAAATTCTCTCTGGGTCAATTGTAATTCTAATTTTTGATTAAACGTGACCCAACAACTTACCCTATAGAACTACAAAATCGTACTTCTTAGGGTTCAATGATACTCCAAACTCTCAGCTTTCGAACACTTTCTTCAAATGCTTAATGTGGTGTTTTCCCTATTTAGAGAAAACCATGATATCATCTAGATACACCAGGAAAAATTGATTGATGATTTCATAGAAATTAATGTCCATTTATTTCAAAAATGTGGAACCCGCATTCGATAAACTAAAAGGAATTTTTGATATGCATGTGTTCCCCATGTAGTTTTGAATTTTATTTTGTATTGATCCTCTGCTTTGATTTGTATTTTATTGAATCCTACATAACCATCAAGAATGAAGAACCTTTCAAATCTCACCATTGTTTTAAGAATTTTCTCCATGGATAGCAGAGGATGATGGTCTTTTAATGAATCTTTGTTCAGGTACCTAAAATTCACATTGATCCTTATCTCTCCATTCCTCTTTCTGACATGAAAAAAATATACTACCCAAGATGAGTATTTGATATGAAATAAAATTTTGACTCAACGAGTTTAGATAACTCAATCCTCATTATAGGCTCAATCATGGGGTTCACAAGACTTTGTTTTTGTCTTACTAGCTTGACATTGGGATCTAGATCAATAACATGTTGAGAAGTGTTGGGGTAAAAACCAATTTATATCCTCATAGCTCCATGAGAATACATCATGATAGTTCTGACAGAGAAATAAAATCTTGTTCTTCATCAGTAGTTAATACCTTTTCCGATAAAATCTATTTTTCTTTCGCAATAGTGACTGATTTGCAATCTTCTTGACCTTTGGTCATGAATTCATTTTTCCCTTTTATCTAATTATCAAAAATTAATATACACTCAAGGGATTAATGCTTTAGAAACTTATTTTTCCTCAATTGGATGATATGATCACCATAACTATCTTTCAGGAAGTGGGTTGCAAGTTGGAAGATAATTTTGTTTTGCTATGTATTGTGTGCCTTGGCAAAGAATAAGGAGGACTTTTTTGCATATAGGAGTACTGAAGCAATTGTTACTAGTTTTTCCTTCTGAGTGAAGTATTTTATGCCTCCCCAATTATTTGCAGTCTTGTGTATGTTTGTGTTAGTCTTGTGAAATGTGAATTCCTTGATTAATCATCTTACCCTATTGCAAGGTTCAGTAATTTGGTGCATGATGTTAAAATGCATGTTTAACTTAACAGTATTGTTGTGATAATCTCCCTCAGTACCTCAAAGTGTTTTTCCCTTAACATTCTGCAAAAGAATTGTTGGTTCATGCATCAAGAATCCTTTCACATATCAATTGTGAATATACTCAGTCAAAGCCCTCATACAAATTTGGTGTCTCACCTTAGTTTCAATTATTTTACAGTTGTCTTTTCCCTTTAAATCCTCAGAATCAGTTTAGGATACATCAACAAGGAACCGACCTTGATATCAGAGACTCACCTCAAAATAGGTATACCCACAGACCTGAGGTTTTTCCACTATATCTACGAAAGAGAGAGATCAATTGTGCAAGCTTAGAAAACATGTAGCCATCTCTCTATAGGGTGCACTTTCGAGAGATAATAGGAACATCTGAAATTCCTTATGAATAAAACATTGAATCCTGAAAATGAGTTGTGTATTTCTTTCCACATTTCAACTTTCTGTATGGATTTTATGATGAAGTAAACAACTCAGTAATATAATTGAGTGTCTTAATCATGAAGGAAAGAACTTTAAAAAATAATTGTAACATCCAGTAATGAAATTTGATTTCTTTGTAATCTAAAATTATGTTTGTTGTTCCAGAACTTAGCATTTCATCTATTTTGCAATTGGATGTCTTCATCAAGGCAACACAAATGTCCTTCGGGGCTTTGTGTTATTTTGCTGAAGATAGTCATGAAATTGTAGACTATGTGATATGTTATATTTTGCAACAACACACATAGCTGCAAATTTCATGTAATCATTAATTAATTCAATAGTAAAAATATTCTCTGAAAGAAAATCCCCTAGTTTAGGTATACTTCACCAATGCTATCCATCGTAACAAAGTTTCGAGTTACCCATTTTTACACAAGTGAAAAAATTGTTAACATTTTTGGCAATCTTGTGGGGAAATATTTGCTTCGTAGCTTGTAAACCAGTGCCTTGCTCTTGTCCATTGGCCATGGAGTCTAAAGCATGTAACCAATATATGCCTTTCTGAAGGTCCAACCCTTCCAAAACAAACTAAAATTGGGAGAGGATCTGGTAAACCAGATCACATGCACGAATGCACTTATTGAATTGAAAAAATATGTAATGTGCAGAACTGCACTTATTAAAGGGAAATCCTACTCTAAAAAGACACTGTAGGATTTTCAATAACAGTGTTTGAGAAACATACATCTCACATGAATGGGAATTTCCTCTCCATTTAGCTTCAAGAGCTGAAAAGCATTGTGTTCTTTGCAAGTTGAAATCATGTAAGGACCACTCTAGATTGTATCAAACTTTGTGTGTCTTCCTAGATTTGTACGATCAACATCCCACTTTAACAATATATCCTTCATTGAAGATTCTGAATTTGGCTTTCTTATCAAAATTCTTCTTCATACTGTTTCTAATTTGTTTCCATGTTTATTTAAATGATCTTGATCTCTTAGCTCTTGTAACTCCATTAATTCTGCATAAAAAACCTGCAATGTTTCATTCTCAAGCAGACCCATTTGATGCAGAAAATCTAATGTGGGTAATTCAACTGAAATAGACATTCTTTCTTCTCTTTCATAAATAAGCTTGTATGGTGAATTGTCAACTGATATTTTAGGAGTCACTCTATCATCCCAAAGTGTCGAATTCAACATTAAATGCCAAGCTCTCTGGTTATCTTTGAGTGTTCTTTTGATGATCCTTAAAATATTCTTGTTAGTACTTTCAACTAACCAATTACCTTATGGATAATAATTAGATGAAGAACTTAGATAAATTCCATGATTAACAGCCCAATCTGTTACCTTTGCACAAAGAAATGCTAAAGCATTATCTGATATGATAGTTGCTAGAACACCAAATCTGTAAACTATACCTTCATAAAAGGATAATATCAAAGTTTCATTAGCATCTTTCAAGGATATTGCTTCAGTCCAGCATGTAAAGTAATTTGTAGTAGTCAAAATCCACTTGTGTCCTTGTGAAGAAAGTGGGTTTATCATGCCAATAAAATCAAGACCCCACTGCATAAAAGGTTGATCAATTGAAATAGGCTATAAGGGAAGTGAAGCTAAACGTTCTTTTCCAACAAAGAAAGCACATTTCTTACACTTTTTGATCCATTCAAAATAGTCCTTGAATATGCTGGGAGAATAGTAACTAGCTATCATAATTTTTAATGCTATGGTACGTGTTGAGAAATGACCTCCTAAAGGTCCTTCATGGAATTCTAATAATAATTGCTGAATTTTGTCCCATAGTCAACAGATCGCAGCAAGATTCCATTTATATCCCTTTTGAATAATACACCGTCAATGAAAACATAGGGTACAACTTGTAATCTGAAATACCTTCATTTATTTTTGTCCATACCCTCTAGATAAATACCATGCTGTAAATAGTTAACTAAATCAGTCATCCATCTTGATTCTTGGACCTCTTGAGTAAGTTCAGGTTGCCGGTTTTCTGGATGAACCATGACATCTGATTATTGATGCTTAACTTTAACATAGTGTTTTGGATATTCTGATTCTGGTTCATGTTGTTTTTCCATATCAGTAATTAGGTGCTCACATAAGCCTTTCCCTCAAACTATCTTCGCAACCCAGTGTAGACACTAAAATTAGGTCATACTCAATTTGGTCCTCCATCAAATAAACACCTTGAACATATTCACCTAACCATGGCCCCTTTCATCCCACTCTAATATTAATTTAATTAAATTAATTCATTATCCTCACAATATTTATTATTTAAATATCCTAATTGGGATAATGCCCACATATCCACCTCATCTAGACACCTCATCTAGCCACCTCACCCTAAGACCTATTCTTAGTAAGTTGCCATAACTAACTAAGACCTACCAAAACCCTAAAAATCAATGCCTACATTCCCTCTAACCACATTCCCACACGTTAGAAGGAATATTCCATGCTAATCCAAGGAGTAAACGAAACGAAATCCCAAAAATCAAGGGGATCTACCTAGTTTAGTAAACCTAGGAAATCTTGCCCTAACTAACGCCTGTTACCCTAAACTGCCGTCGGTTAAGTTGGAACCACCGTCAGTTACCATTTAACCCCCAAAAACAACCTTATTTGGAGGTTGGTAGATTTTTGAGAGATATCACATGTTTTGAGAACAAGTGAGAAAACCAGAGCTGCATGTAAGCAAAACTAGCGTTAGTACACACATCGGAGCATCCATAGCCAGCACCGGAAGCAATCACACAATCATTTTCCTTCTCGGGAGCATCTGGAGAAGCACTAACACCACATCAAGTTCCTTCCATTTGATCACCCACCATTGCCAACCAGACATTAAGCTCGTACAAACAATAAGTTTTGTTAACCTTCACTGTTTCATTATCGTTTGGGTAGATCCTTTCACTTATGTTGTTAGTTTCTGTTCCCATTTCATTCCCCACCATTTTACCTCCATGCAAACTTGACCATCCTTTTCCCATACCCCTTAAATTTCCCATATCCGGATCTTAATCATTTTTGTGCACACCTAATACCCACACGAATCTTGCCATCGCCCTTCCATCTTCATCTAACCTTAGATCTACCCTCACCTCGAGTTTTATTGAATTTCCTGTACCACAACCATACTAACATCGGTTACCCACAACCTCCATCGGTTAACCTAAAATGACACTGGTCATACTAGACCAACATCATTCTCTGTGTCTTTTACCAAAAACCAAGAACAAAGCTCCTAAACCTCCACCAAATACCCAAAACCACCTAGAATCTCACCCCGACTAATATCAGTACCCCGATCAAGACTTTGACCTTCTGATTCAGTCATAGCTTAGCATGTTGTGAATGAATTTGCTTATTGTAGATGAATGAGATACCTAAATCATTTTAACTACAGTAGGATTTTCTTTATTATAAGCATTAAGTTTTTTTAAACAGTGGGTTGACAGTCATCTAGGAAGTATCACGCTTCCCGAATCTAACACATGCTAGGTAGTCCACTGCATATATTGTTTAAATTTTATTTGGTGGTATTGTTTTCCATTTCAGGTAGTTCCTCTAAGCAAAAAGGAATCTCTCACAATCAACTGTTGATTTAGAATTCATACGCGCATAACAACCTACAATCGACATCTTAATAGGTATTCCTCCTAGCCCATTACCCTTATCTATTTTATCAACATTTGAAGAAATGCATCTAGAATCAGGTGAAACATTTTGGCATGCTTGGTGGGACCCATTCGGGGTTCTTTGCATTCTTTCATTTATAGGTGAAAACCTTGTATGTTTTTTTCTTTCTAAAAAGTTCTTACATTAAAAATTTCTCCCCTGGAGCTTTCTTCTCTTCTATTGTCTAAAAGCAATCTTATTTTGGTGCTTAAAACGAACATTTCTTCCCTTTTAGTATTATCACATTAGTGAAGAGAATCCCTTCTCCTGTTCATCTATTTGTGGCATCGAATTCTACATTTCAATTTAGGTTTAAAAATGATTTCATTTCATTCTACTTTTCTGCATTAGCTCACATTAATTGAGGGAAACCTATACGCTGGAAGTCATTCCCAACTGATGGTTGAAAAACAAATCATAGAAAAGCACTTCCTTTATTTTTCTCTCTCTGAGTCTTACCCAAACATCACAAATTTAAAATATATACACATTCTTAAACAACATCGTACCTAGAAGAAGTTGTAGCTTATCACACGATCACGGCACAATGGGCACCCCGTTGGTTATCTCTATCCAGTACCCCATTAGAGGACGGCCTACCCCTGACATAACATACCTGAAACCTCTCCTTCTAGATCTCCTTCTTCGTAGGAAGCCATCCTCACCAAAAATTCTATTCTAAGGTTCATGAGTCAGTCCTTAAATTGAGACGTCACATTCTTCATTTTGAGGTGAGAAGATTCGTTCTCATTTCCCCTTGCACACTCCTTATCACATTTGGTGTATTCTAGCTTCATCTGAGTGTGCTTGGACCTTAGTCTCATCATTCTCAGAATTTTGGTTTTGATTCCACATTTAATTTTAACTCATAACCACATTTTCTTCATCGCTGTTTCAATTTCATAGTAACCAGTGTCAGTCTAATGACAGTCGTCAGTTACCATCTGAATGCCATCGGTTTTACCAAACCGACATTGGTTCACTGTTCTTTTTGTTAACCAATCAAAAAATGACACCTATTCCCCTTTGTTAGATGTGTAGAGTCTCTGTCACTCTTATCATATCCATTAACCCGGTAAGTCCCATCAACATTTTGCATACCTGGCAAATTTGGCCTTATACCTTGTTTTTGACCAACTGTCCACTTTCCACAGTGACCGGCAGTGGTTACCTATGACCAGCGTCGGTTTAACCTAATTGGCATCGGTTAACCTGTGTCATTTTCTAGCTGACATTTTAACCCCAATTGACCTACCACCGCCTATTTATCCTACCTGTGCTATATTTCTGTGTCATTTATAGAAAGTAGTATTACCACTTTAGTACCTGTTCACATGGTACTGACGCGTCAACAAGAAAATTCCCTCGTATTCCATGCCAATTGTCAACCACTCCCACCTATCCCTTCACCACCTTCCATTTTATCACCAGCCATCGAACCTATCCAACCTATCTCTATCGCTAGGTCGGAGATGAGGAGTTCACATGACTCCTTGACCAAAATCCTTTCGCCTTGCAGTTTTATCTTTCCCACTCATCCACTCAAGATGCCTTGGGTCATTTGATATATGACATGCCCGTATCCATCCACCTGACTCTCGTTTCCACTCCTACATCAACCCCATCTGGCTCCATGATGCCTGCATCTACCTTACCCCCAGTCGTTTCGCGGCTAGGCCCTATACCCAATATGATTACCACATCTGCTACATCTATTGCACCCGCCACATCCACTATACCTTTTCCAACCACCTAGAACATAAACTCATATGTGCCTATTGTCTCACATATACCCATAGCTACACTACCACCCCTAGTGTCGGTGACCCCTACCCCATATCAAAACATTATCCTTTCTATTCTGTAATCTTTAGCCCCTATTGCCACTTGGGTCACCATGACCCTTCCACCTCCATATATGTACTATCAGTAACCTCTTTTTTCATCTATTATTCACTCTAGGTACGTACCCCCTATTTCACTACCTTCTTCTCAATCTACCTATATGGCATCACCATATACTGGAATACCACCTCCGTTATATGCCCAACACCAACCCTCTTACGCTACATGAGTCACCCATCCATCACAACCTACCAACGACCTAATCAAGATAATGATGGACAAGATGCAGACATTGGAGGCATTAATTTTTGGCTCCCGCAAGACTCTCACCTACGATGAGATTTGTAATGAGCCCATACACCCATCCATTCCTATCTGTCCATATCCCTTGCATTGGGAAATGCCTAAATTCAACCGTTTGAATAGCAAAGAAGACCTGCAACAACATTTGTGGTCTTTCAAACATGGGTGTTATCTGATCGCCCATGATGATGCTTTACACCTGAGGACCTTTCCCATGTCTCTGACTAGAACTGAGTTAGATTGGTATAGTGGGTTACTTAGATACTCTATATTCTCATTTAATCAGATAGACCAATCCTTCTTAGATCACTTCTCCATTAATATCATTAAGAAGGTTAGCATGACTGACCTCTACTCTACGCATTAGTATGACAATGAATCCATCGCAGATTATGTTGCTCATTGGTGTAGCTTGATCAATCAACTCACATTCCAACTATCGCAAACCGAAATCATTGAACTCTTCACGTGGGCTTGTGCTAGGCATATCTCACCAAATATATAGGTCCAAACCTTCTGAACCTTCAACAAATCATTCACCATGGCACGAAAGCTTGAGATTCAGGCCATTGAAGAGAAGAAAATCCAATTACGCAGTAAGAACTCGACATTCAAGTCAAATGATACCTCTTCTTCTTCAAAACCACATAACAATTATTCAAAGGCCAAGGGGACCGCTAACGCAGTGGTACCCAAAGCCAGCCCAGCTCATCCATCAAATCAGGCTAGCCCCTCATCTAATCTCTCACCCATTCAGACTTTTCAATTCAGACGGGAATAATGGAAGTATACCCTAATTGGGGAACCTTATTCTTATATCTTAGAGAAGCTCATCAAAGCTGGGGCCATCACCCTTCCTCCCATGAAACCACACACCGGTTTTGACCCTGCTCGCCCTACACCCGCATGGTATAAAGAGCACGATTTCTGTAATTATCATCGAGTAAAGGGTCATAGTGATGGCAATTGCATCATTTTCAAAAACATTTTCCAATAAATGCTCGAGAAAGGCGAGCTAACCTTGGATAATCCTAATGCACCTGCCAATCAAAACCTACATACTTCAAGAAACATTTTCCTAATCATGCCCATTCTTGTGATCAAACGGGAGAGACCTCAACTCATGATAGTCATACCCACGAGGTCCATGTTATTTTCAGCAATACACCCACTGCTGCCCAATTACCTCATAGTCCTTCCATCAAGGAAATCCTTGCCCGAAGTCCTTCACCAACACTTGAATCCACCTCACAAATTCCTCCACCCATAGAGGAACACCTTTCACCTCCTTCCTCACCCGTGGAGGAGCCTTCCGTTAATATCAAAAATATTTCACCTTTAACTTCTCCACCTAGGGAACCGTCACCCACAATACTTCTTCAGGCCATAAAGGATACTTGTTTATCTCCTCCACCCATAGAGGAGCACCCATAATCTCCCCCACCTACATAGAAGCACCCATCATCTCCTCCACCTATAGAGGAGCACATATTTTCTCCTCCACCTATCAAGGATCTAGTAGAGATACCTTTGCCTCTAGGTGATCATTCTCCATAAGCTACCCAAGATCCTGCAGACTTACTTTCAACTCTCTTACCCACGGAAGCCGAAGCTAGCAAATTCCTTGTGTCTAAGAAATTTTTTACAGGAATTTCCATTAGGTCCTCATAAACCTCGCCTATAGATGTTCCGTTCTTTTGTTTAGCCAATCACTTAGATTATGTGGATAGAGCCCTACTTTGGGCATCTTCTGCTTCCTATCTCAACGTAAATGTAGATGTTACTTGCTGACACTTTCACTATTTATCCAAAAATATTTCAGCCAATTGAACCAAGCACAACCACCTCTATCAAAACTTCTTCCATGATACCCCTCATGGCTCAAACCACACCCCTACTAATAACCCAACGTGCATCTACACCCAAGCCTACACTTACATTATCTTCTTCGCTTGAACCTAGCACTACCTTAGGGGTCATCCCAACCGCTAGCCTTACGCATCCACCCATCAAATTATATTTAGCTACATCCTTCAAGGCCAATACCAAACCTACTCTAACACCCAAATAGAAGAACCAACCCCATAAATCTCATACTCCAACCTCACCGATCACACCTTCACCATTTTTCGTCCTTCTTAGGACCTTGCCCTTCTAACACGGTTAAGAAACCTCCATCCACCGGTAAACTAAAAACACAACAACCCATTCCACCATTGCAAACCTCAAACATACCCAAGCACCCACCACGACTTCCACCCACATCTACAACATCTTTACCACCCATACCTCTAATATAATCAATCACCCCTTCACTACCCATGACACTTCAGTCTCTTTCCCTCACACCTCCGACACGACCTACACCATCTACCTTCACAGCACCTCTATTATCCCCATGGGTAACGCGCCCTATTCCACCATCTACCTTTCCCTCTAGATCTCTTGTGACCGTATCACCTTTACCCAAGAAGGTATAACCTAAGGACAAAAATCCCCTGCCCTCTAATAAGGTAGTCGAAACAACCACACACTCTCCTATCAGTTCGTCTACCATAACCCTACCCAAACAAACATGACCAATACCTAAGATCACACCAACACCTAAAACCGTAGCTCGACCTACTCCCCCTCATGCAAAGACCGTTCCTCTATAGTTCTCTGTGTCTACACCCAAACCCACCTTCACTTCCCATTGCCATCCAATAGTGGGGTCCTATGCCAAAATCTTAACCAACCTCCTTGAAACTTTTGTCATCACATTACCAACTCTCAAACCTTATGACCCACTCAAACACAAACAAAAGGGTTTTGACGACACCAATATTTGTGCCTACCATCGTGTGCTAGGGCACGATGTAGAGAATTGCAAAGCTTTAAAAACCGTTCTTATCTGGTTGTGTCCTCCCGAAGAAAACTTTGATGATGATGACCTTCTAAATGAGGACCCCATTTCACCAACACCCATTTCCACAGCTCTTCCCTCATTTCCTAATCAACGACCCAGACCTCCACCTCCAAAGCTCTTAGAACCACCTCGCAAGATTTGAAATTAACATGGTTCACATCAGAGAACTCGTCAAACCTCCACCTAAATTTCAGTGTTCTCAACTCATCCCACAAAGTTCTTTCCCGCCTCTGGGATTCTTGCCCTTCACGTCACTATAGCCCTTCATGGATCACCTAACCTCGCCTACCTCCCCACCTCAGATAAAAAGGATCCATGTTTCTACCTGTTCTTAGAAGGAAAAAGGTAGGGAAAAGGCAACTGTACTCACCAACCAATCCTATACCCAACATACCATCTGTACACCTACACCTAAAATCACTAGCTGCAGCCCCATATATCCTATTTATAATGAGGTCACACACCACATGATGCTCCAATAAATATACCAATCCCCCCTCAAAATGTCCCTATATGACCTCATCCAAACCTCATAATCCCATCATCAAGCTCTCATGGAGGTCCTTCAATCTATTGAGGTTTTATCTAATGACCCTACACTCGTAGCCTCTATTATTATACCCCATCATATAGCACCTCTCACAAAATTACCACCTTTATCTACACCTCCACCTACTCACCAGGTAACCTCCCTTAACTTCTCAGATGAAGAGATCACATTGCACCAAACTGATGACCTAGATCTATCTCTCTTCATCTCTATCCACATCGATGATATACGTGTATGACATGTTATGATAGAGGGGGGCGCTAGCATTAATATCATTTCCTCCCATGCATTTGCTCAAATGTGCATACCTGACAATTACATGCATAAACATCCTGTCATGTTGCATTCATTCAATGACACTATCACCTCTACACTTAACATAGTCATTCTCCATATTCGCGTGGCCCCCCGTACTATTCCAGAGTTATTTTACATCTTGGAGGGTGAATTTCAATATAACCTATTGCTTGGCAGACCCTGGATTCATGTCATGGGTTGTGTTCCTTCAACTTTGCATCGCTGTGTAAAGTTTGAGCATGAAGGACACACATATACCATTCTGGATTACCCATCACCTTTCAAAACTTGCAACATGCTTTATCGACCCAATGACGTGCTTATACCCATTAAAGAATATACCTCCATGACTATTGGCTCTTCACCTATACCTCCACCCACCAGTGCAACCACTACTTCAATCACACCTACATCCTCCATTCCCACCACTGCCACAACCTCCGCAGCCAAACCATCAGCCTCCCACCCCATTATCTCCACCTCCGAGCCAACCTCTGACACATTGTTTATTCCAGCTACCCATATACCAACCACTGATCCCTTGGAAGGCATTTTTCAACGCCTAACTCTAGGGGAGTATCACCTATATAGTGTCAACACATTCCTTTCTCCACAAGAGTATGGAAGTCTTCACCAACACCCTCACTATTATCATCACATAGGAGAGCGCATCCTTTATGGTCCTCCTCACCTTCGTAAAAGTCTCACCTATGGGAGACTTGATACTACCACTTACACACCTGAACCACCATCATAAACCCACCCATTTTTCATTGAGCTCCAATAACTCACCACTCACCATTTCACCCACACCTTCTTGCACCAATGTCCGTGGAAGGGTTTTGGATTTGCATTTTACGAGCAAGGTAGCCATACTGTTATTTCATGTACTACCCGTAAACATAATGACCATAGTGGTATTGGATTTACTGAACCACCCACCTAGAAGGCCCGCATTGAACTCATTGAGGACGTCAACCCTTCTCCACCTTCTTCACTACCTTTACCAATAGAGTCAATGGATCCAAAATCCATTCTTCCTAACTTTTTTTTTCCTAAACACCATCTCCTTGGGGCCTCTGACTTATCAACGTGAGGGCGAGGCTCCTTCCTCTCTTCCCTTCCTATATCCTAAAATGATCAATGACGATACACCTTCGATTAATGTCATTCAATGTCAGGATGATGAATCTATAATCACCTACCTTGGTGCATAAGACTCATATATTCATCGGTCATTACTATCTGAGGCGTAAACCATGTTGAATGAATCGACTATCGAGATCAACATTCATACTTACGATGACCCACACATTCTACAGATCAGACAATCTTTAGATGTTTCTGAACAAGAAGCCATCACTTCTTTTATCAAAAACCATAACCACATTTTCACTTGGTCTTATACAGATATGCCATGTATTGACCCTGTTGTTGCAGACTCACATCACCCCTGGATGCAGATCAGGCTTTTAGGTTGATGTTCAGGCATCCAGTGTGATTGCACAACATGGAATCCTTTCTCCAGGTGTGGTACTTGTAAAGATGAGAAAGGATTCTCCAGAGAAGGCTGGTTCCTATTCCTCTGTTCAGATGCACCAATAAAATGTAGAGGTTTTACTACAATCTAATCTAATTTTTCAAGGAGATAGGGTGAGAAAATGCATAGAATAAAACCTAAACTACAGAGGTGATGCACCAAGGAATGTTAGACACTCATTTTGCAAATCTAACATAGACCACATAGATGCAATACAAACACTATGCATAGGTAACCAAACTGCAATAAGAGATCAAAATAACAGCAATGAATACATGAGAGGGTTGAGAATCAATCACAAACATATATATATTGCTCAAGAGTCGATACAGTACATTACAGTGGCCAAGAGGCAAAAACTAGCATTACAATCCATATGGGAGGTTTGAAAAGCACCACAAATTCTCTTGCAAGCAGGGAAGAAGGGAGGATGCAAAACAAGAATGTCTGACCTCTTAAAAGGGCTCCTCTTTACAATATATATCAAGAAATGAGAGAGGTGAGAGGTGAAATTCAAAATCTGCTCCAACCACTTCTTGGTAGCATTTAAATCATCTCATTATGATCCAAGCGGTGGATCCTGGCAAAACGGCGGGCTGTCTATCAGGAGCGGTGAGCTATTTGCTGTATTAAAGTTGGTTGTTGAAGCATTACACACATCAGAGACATTTTCTTAATTTTCTCCCTCCAAACTGCACCAAAATGCAAGATTGACCCCAGAATCATGTAGAGAATTTCAACAGCTTTCCGTTGATATAAAGAACATGCAAATCCAAGCTCTGGATCGAAAGATATGAAGGTCTGAAGATTTAGGGCACAAAACAGGTGAAATCAGATTTTTAAATATCTTTTCCCGTGCTCTGCCATCTGGACGACACATGGTGGGTTTTGATTCACTGGGAAATTCCCTCTCTCCACCTTTTTCTGGGATTTTCTTGTGGGCCCCTTAAACTTGGACACGTGGCACTATTTCATTGGTTTGGATCAGTGCTCAAAAACTCGCCCCTTTGACTTTTAGGACCTTTTTCCTTGTGACACGTGTCATCTCCTGGTTGGTCCGCGGGTCTGCCAGCTCTTTCACGTCCACCACATCTTTTTGTCCCAGATGTCCCACTTTTCCTTATGCTGAAGTTTCTTGTTTCGGCCGAACTGGACGGTTCGCGTCCATTTGTCCCTAATGTCCCAGTGCTTCACGGGGAAAATTCTTCCGGTTCGCTCAATCCGGCTGATCCACGCCTTTATGGCCCAAATGTCCCAAATTTTTGGTGCAAAAGTTCTCCTTTTCAGCCGATCCAGGAGGTTTGCGTACTCACAGTCTGAATGTCCCAAACTGTTGGTCGATTTTCTTCTCTTTCGGTTGAACCGGCTTTCCGCGTCCCACACGTCCTTCTGATCTGACTGTCCTGGTGCTACAATTCCCCGTTCCGGCCGAACCAGCTGGTTCACGTCCTTCGCGCATTCTTGTCCCACTTGTCCCTTTGCTGTTTGGGCCGCTTGTAGGCTTTTTGGCCGATCCGTGCCTTAGCGTCCCAAATGTCCCGACTGTTCTAGAACAAGGACTTAGCCGATTTTCACAATTTTTTCTGGCCCAGGCTTATTTTCTGCAACTTCTCGCATTCTTTCAGAGCTCGTTCTTTTTCAGCCTGGGACTTGGGAATCATGATGTATGTTATCAATTCAACCCTGGGGGTGAAAGTGGATAACAATTTGGTGACTCAACGGGGTCATCTACCTGCTAGATAAAAAGACCAGTTGCCTTTTAGCGATCCATTGGGCATGGAGTCATAAGCAATGACCTGAAATGAGCCTGATACTGCAACTCCTTCTACGAGAGCATGCTGAACTTTAAAAACTCAATCTAGGAGCAACAAAACCTGCACCAAAGCACTTAGGGAAACTGAAACCTAACTACAACAAGACAATGTGCATACGCACTTAGAGGAATTGAAATCTAGGCTAATATTTACAAGGGTGAACCTTTTACTTTCAGTAGCAATGTTTGAGATAGATTCCATTTACTGGAATCTGTAGTTCTTCACCATCTAATGAGGCCAATTGGAAAGCATTTCTTCTCTTGCACTTTATGACCATGTATGGGCCACTCCAAATGGCATCAAATTTTGAATGCCTTCCTGGTTTTTCTCTGTCCACATCCCATTTCAACACTAGATCTCTAACTTGAAAAGATCTATCTTTGGCCTTCCTATCAAAGGTCTTCTTGATCAAAACTTGATCATTTTCCATTACTTGGGATGCCTAATTTCTGATCTCTTGCAGCTCCATCAACTCTGCATACCTCACCTCCATAGGCTCAAATTCAAGTAACTCCAGCTGCTTCATGAGTTCCAATGTTGGCAACTCAAGTGACATGGGTAAGATTTCCTCTCTTCCATAGACAAGCCTGAATGGAGAGTTACTTATGGATCTTTTGGGAGTGATCCTATCAGCCCATAAGGCTGATTTCAGCTTGGTGTGCCAAGACCTCTGATTCTCATCAAGAGTTCTCCTAATGATCCTCAACAAGTTCTTGTTTGTAGACTCGGCTTGGCCATTACCCTGAGGGTAATAGTTCGATGAAGTGCTCAGGTAAATACCATTCCTGACAGCCCACTCAGTCACCTTAGATCCAATGAATTCCAATGCATTATCAGAGATTATTGTGGCAGGTACACTAAATCTGGTTGTTATTCCCTCATAAAAGTCTAAGATGCTAGACTCATTTGCCTCTTTGAGTGCTACTACTTCTGTCCATTTGGTGAAGTAGTCTGTGGCTGTCAAAATCCATTTGTGCCCTTGGCTTGAATTGGGATTAATGACTCCAATGAAGTCTAAACCCCATTGCATGAATGGCTGGTCAACTGAGATTGGATGCAATGGGAGGGCAGCAAGTCTTTCTTTTCCCGTGAAGAATGCACAATTCTTACACCTCTTGATCCATGCATAGCAATCACTGAAAATTTTAGGCCAATAATAACCAGCCTTCATGATTTTTAGAGCTGTCACTCTTGGTGCGAAATGGCCACCAGCTGGTCCACCATGAAATTCTTCCAACACCCTTTGAATCTGATCTGTGCTAATGCATCTCAGCAGCACTCCAATCATGTCTTTCTTGAACAAAACTCCATCAACAATGGCATACGGAACAGCCTGCAACCTAAAGTGTCTCCTTTGGGTCTTGTTCATCTCTAGGGGGCACTGGCCTATACCTAGGAAGTGCATAATATCTTGGGTCCAGCAGGGAGTCAGGGCAGCATTGTTTTCTTCTTGATTGCCACTTGGCTCATAGCTGTCCTGGACTATCAAAACAGCCTCTTCTTCGTTGCATACTTCCTTTTGCTTCCCCAAAACCAGCTGCTCACACAGTCCTTTCCCTCTTACCAGCTTGGTGATCTTGATCTCAATGTCATACTCCATGACACGGGTGATCCAACCTGCCCTTTTCTCATTCAAATCCTTGTTGAGGAGGAAGTCCTTAACTCCAACATGTGAGACCAGCAACTGAACCTTGTTGTTTGAGACTAAATGCTTAAATTTCTTCAAGCTTCTGATTACTGCAAGTACATGATTTTCAATAAAAGATTACCTCACCTCGCATTCATCTAGGCTCTGGCTAAAAAAGGCAATCGGCTGCTCATCATTATCTTTGTTCTGCTGTACCAGAATGGTATAGATAGTGTCATCACCTCCAAATGCATAGAGGATGAAATCCTTGGAGAAGTTTGGGTTGATGAGAGTTGGTGCCTGAGAGATAGCTTCTTTGATTGCTTCAAAACTCTCCTTGCCTTTTTCTGTCCACTTAAAAGCCATGCTCTTCTTTAACATTTTGGTGATGGGCTTGACAAGGGCTGCAAAATCTGGGATGAACCTACGAACAAAGTTGATCCTTCTCAAGAAACTTTGAAGAGCCTTCTTGTGACTTGGAAATGGTAGTGCTCTTATGGCTTCAACTCTCTCTGGATCAATTTCCAGTCCCTCTTTCGAGACAATATGGCCTAGAAGTTTACCCTCGTGAGCCAGGAATATGCATTTTTTGGGATTCAATGATACTCCAAAATTTCTACACCTCTGAAACACTTACCTAAGGTGAAAGAGATGGTCTGCTGCATTCTTTGAGAAGACAGTGATATCATCTAGATATATCAGCACTATCTTGTTGATCAAGCTTTTGAATGCCATGTCCATTGCCCTTTTTAAGGTAGCACCAGCGTTAGACAACCCAAATGGCATCTTCTTGTAAGCATATGTGCCCCATTTGGTGGTGAAATCCATCTTGAACTGGTCATCTTCTTTCACCATCACCTGATTATACCCTAAGTAGCCGTCTAGGAGAGAGAATCTCTTTGAACCAGCTACAACCTACAATATTTGCTCCATGAAAGGGAGTGGGTAATGATCTTTGAGAGATGCCCTATTTAGGTCTCGGAAATCCACACACAGCCTGATTTCTCTGCTCTTCTTCCTGACCGGAACCAAGTTAGCAACCCAGCTTGAGTGCTTGATCGGGAATATAATGCTTGCCTCTATTAGCTTATTTAGCTCTTTCTTCATTAGAGGCTTAATGTGAGGGTTGACTGGTCTCTGCTTCTGTCTGATGGGCTTAGCATCTGGATCCAATTCTATGGTATGTTGTGCCAAATTTGGATCAAATCCTCTTAAGTCTTCATAGCTCCAAGCGAAGACATCTGGAAATTCTTGGCAAAGTTGTATAAAATCTAATTTCTCCTGCTCAGTGGCCACTTTACCAATTTGAATTGCTTTGCCTTCCCCAACCAGAATTGGCTTTGAATCTTCTCTCTTAACCTGTATGTTAGCCTTTTCCTTATGAAACTGGTCGTTAGGGTTGAAGATAGACTCCAACGTTACTAAACCCTTGGGAAGCTTGTTCATCCGCAGCTGCACTACTTGATCCCCATATTGCTGCTCTAATCTGTCTTGATTCCTAGCTGAGAATTCAGCCTCTTCTTGTAAGAAATTGATGATCTGCTAGTCATTCTCAAACACCTACCAACTGACATTGTTGTCTGGCACTGAAGGCCTCACAATCACGTGGATGTTTGGCTGTACCTTGTCTTGTTGAATGCTTTTTGTAATGTCAAAGGCTGCCCCTACTGCTGCAAGCCTGTCAGCAGCTTGATTCTCTTTCCTGGGAATGGATTCGATGCCAAAACCTTCAAAATATTCCATGAGGTCCCACACCCTGTTCTTGTAGCACCTGAGTAGATCATTCTTAGCAGCATGCCATCCCTTGACCTGATTTACAATCAATTCACTGTCCCCAAAGACTTGCAGATTCTTTATTTTTCTCTTGATTGCCCAATGCATCCCTTGCACCAAGGCTTCATATTCAGTAGTGTTATTGGAGCATGTAAATTGAAATCTAAAAGTTGAATAGTACTTTATTCCTTGGGGTGAAATAAGCATGGCTCCACCTCCTGCACCTTGCCTACTCCTTGATCCGTCAAAAAACAGCTGCCATACCTCATTGTCATCATTATGGCTTAGCTTGGTGATGCTAGGAACAGGTTGATTTTCTTCGTGTATATAATATACTCCCAACTCAGATTCTTCTACTTCTTGATAGGGATCAAAAGCATGTATCTTGTTTGCGCATTCATCAAGAGTTAGGTCAATATGGAAGTTTGCAATGGGTTCGGACCTAATTGTAGCCTTAGTGCCATACCTTGTTCTAAACAGCATGTGAGACCAATCAGCAGACAAATACCCTCCAATCTTGGATGTGAAGTCCCTTGACAAGCAAAGGGCAAAGAGTGGTCGAAGGTTTATGATTGATACATCTTGTAAGACAACAACATTTGGACATGCATGCAAGGTAAGACTCAAGTTTTTAATCACTCCAACTGTTGCTATTGCTATCCCATCCAATTGCACTACTCCTTTAGATATCACTTCATATTCGAGACCCAGCTGATCAGCGATTTGCTTGGGCATCACGGAGCTACTTGCCCCGGAATCAATCATGCAATTGTGTACTAGTTTATCCCCAATGATTAATGAAACATAGAAAGGAGGGGGCTTCAACATTTTACCTTTTTGTCCTCCATGACTTCCTTCAGGCTGGGCAGCATTTGTAAGCACTTTGTCTTGCATCTGAACCCGCTGATTCGAAGTTGTCCAATCCTTCATGGCAGCTTGTAGCAGATCTCTTTGGCCTGGGATAGATAGGGATTCCCACATTGATATGTTAACATTTGTATTCTTCATCTGATCAATGATACTGAATGGTGATGAAGAATCTCTCTGTTGTCCTTTGGTTTACACGTTTACTCCTTACACATGGGCGGCAACAGCTTGTATTTGAGTTGGCCTAGGGGTTGTTCTTGGCTGCCCTTGTGTATTTGAAACTAGACTCTGCTTGCCAATCATTTGTGGAGCTGTGGAAGGTTGTGGATTGGATGGGGCTAATGGCTGTTCTTCACCTAGATTCCTCCTTTTTGACCTTGTGTTGGCTGAAACACCTTGAGAAACTGCCTGATTTATGCCACAGAAATCTTCTGCTTGCCAGTTCACCAATGTAGTGTCATTTGGGGCTTATTGCTGTTGGAATGTTTCTTGTTGTTGACTGTTTCCTTGACTTCCCTCGCCCTCCACACCAGTAGTTGTCACCATCAGTGCTTGATTGAGAGCACCATTGAAACACATGGATTGGTTATAAGGCTCATTGCATGGAAAACACCAATCATATTCTTGGGCCATGTTATTCTGTGTTGGTACTAATGCCTTAGAGGCAGATATGGCATTTGGATTATAGGGCTGGAATGGTCTATTGGTAGGAGGCCTTACTTGGCTTTGATTTTGATTCATATTTGCAGTTGGATTAGGCGGTCTTTGTGGTTGGTATGGCTGCCTATTAGGCTGAGCTTGGGGTTGATAGGAAGATCTGAAACCTTGGGCTTGTTGCCTTTTAATAGTAACCAGCTCATTTCCCAAATTTTGTAACTTTTTCATGACCTCTTGGAGTTCATTTGAAGCACTAGGAGATGAAGTGGAAGCTTCATTTTAACTCTAATTTCTAGGAGTGGGAACAGGAGCCAAAGTGGGTGCTTGGCTAGTGCTTGGATTTTCTAAGTTTGGATACAAGGTCATAGGAGGCCTAGGGGCCAGTTTACCAGCTTGAATAAGACAGTTTTCAGCCCTAATGGCAATGCTATAAGCCATAGGGATTGTTTTGCCTCCCATGGATTGAATTAACATAGAAATATCAGAATTCAAAGCTTTAAGGTAATATAGAAAAGCACCTCCTGCTGTTGGCCTGACTGCCACTAGAATCCTATCCCAAGACCTTTGAAATCTGAAGTTGAAGTCAGTCAGCTGCTCGTTGGGGGCTCTCTTGATAGTTGTCAACTGCTCCAAAAGAGACAAGTTGTCTCCCTTCTCTCCAAATTGCTCGTGAAGTGCAATGCACAGATGATTCCAGTTTGTAATAGAACCAGCCCCAAGGCTCCTAAACCATTGCAATGATTTACCCTTGAATGAAGATGCCAGTAATTTGACAGCCACTTGCATTTCATCGATTTCATGGATTGCACAAAGGTTAGCAATATCTTTAACATGATCACCTGGAGTAGTCTGATTTTCTCCAGTGAAGTAGGGAATGTTCTTCAAGGCTGCAATAGGAACTGGATGTTGTGCATTGAGAGCAAGTGGGCTGCTTTCTGTGAAGTTGATGTAGGGATTGTTCTGAGCCATTCTGATTGGTCTTAAAACCCTTGTATATTGAAAGAAAGGCCTGTCAGGTGGAGGAGTTGAGAGAGTTCTGTTTGGTGGAGATGGAGACCTTTGAATCCTTATTCCTCTTTACCTTCTTCTCAGAGATAACTGCAGGTATTCAAACAACACTTCTTCTTCTCCAACTCTTGACCTTGTGGTGATTCTTCTTATGAGTTTTCAGGCCTGCACTGCTAAAACCAGTTGATTCTTCCCCTTGGAGTCGCCATATATGCAAATAATAGCTATTATAACCAAGAAAACTGCAGCAGATGCATATCAACTTTGCTGCAATAAAAATGAGACCTCTAAAGTCCCACCGGGCGTGCCAAAACTGTTGTTGTAGACTCACAGCACCCCTGGATGCAGATCAGGCTTCTAGGTTGATGTTCAGGCATCCAGTGTGATTGCACAACATGGAATCCTTTCTCCAAGTGTGGGACTTGTAAAGATGAGAAAGGATTCTCCAGAGAAGGCTGGTTCCTATTCCTCTGTTCAGATGCACCAATAAAATGCAGAGGTTTTACTACGATCTAATCTAATTTGTCAAGGAGATAGGGTGAGAAAATGCATAGAATAAAACCTAAACTACAGAGGTGATGCACCAAGGAATGTTAGATAGTTGTTTTGCAAATCTAACACAGACCACATAGATGCAATACAAACATTTTGCACAGGTAACCAAATTGCAATAACAGATCAAAATAACAACAATGAATACATGAGAGGGTTGAGAATCAATCACAAACATATATATATTGCTCAAGAGTCGATACAGTACATTACAGTGGCCAAGAGGAAAAAACTGGCATTACAATCCATATGGGAGGTTTGAAAAGCTCCACAAATTCTCTTGCAAGCAGGGAAGAAGGGAGGATGCAAAACAAGAATGTCCGACCTCTTAAAAGGGCTCCTCTTTACAATATATATCAAGAAATGAGAGAGGAGAGAGGGGAAATTTAGAATCTACTCCAACCACTTCTTAGTAGCATTTAAATCATCTCATTATGATCCAAGCGGCAGATCCTGGCAAAACGGTAGGCTGTCTATCAGGAGCGGCGAGCTGTCTACTGTATTAAAGTTGGTTGTTGAAGCATTACACGTGTCAGAGACGTTTTCTTAATTTTCTCCCTCCAAACTACACCAAAATGCAAGACTGACACCAGAATCATGTATATAATTTCAACAGCTTTCCGTTGATATAAAGAACGTGCAAATCCAAGCTCTAGATCGAAAGATATGAAGGTCTGAAGATTTAGGGCACAAAACAGGTGAAAACGGATTTTTAAATTTCTTTTCCCGTGCTCTGCCATCTGGACAACATGTGGCGGGTTCTGATTCATTGGGAAATTCCCTCTCTCCACCTTTTCACGGGTTTTTCTTGTGGGCCCCTTAAACTTGGACATGTGGCACTATTTCATTGGTTTGGATCAGTGCTCAAAAACTCACCCCTTTGACTTTTAGGACCTTTTTCCTTGTGACACGTGTCATCTCCTGGTTGGTCCGTGGGTCTGCCGGCTCTTTCGTGTCCACCACGTCTTTTTGCCCTGGATGTCCCACTTTTCCTTGTGTTGAAGTTTCTTGTTTCGGCCGAACTGGATGGTTCACGTCCATTTGTCCCTAATGTCCCAGTGCTTCGCGGGGCAAATTCTTCTGGTTCGCCCGATCTGGCCAATCCACGCATTTATGGCCCAAATGTCCCAAATTTTTGGTGTAAAAGTTCTCCTTTTCAGCCGATCCGGGCGTTTCACATACTCACGGTCCGAATGTCCCAAACTGTTGGTCGATTTTCTTCTCTTTCGGCTGAACCGGCTTTCCGCGTCCCATGCATCTTCTGATTTGACTGTCCTAGTGCTACAATTCCCCGTTCTGGCCAAACCGGCCGGTTCGCGTCCTTCGCGCATTCTTGTCCCACTTGTCCCTTTGTTGTTTGGGCCGCCTGTAGGATTTTCGGCTGATCCGTGCCTTGGCGTCCCAAATGTCCCGACTGTTCTAGAACAAGGACTTAGCTGATTTTCACAAATTTTTCTGGCCCAGGCTTATTTTCTGCAACTTCTCGCATTCTCTCAGAGCTCGTTCTTTTTCAGCTTGGGACTTGGGAATCCTGATGTATGTTATCAATTCAACCCTGGGGGGGTGAAATTGGATAACAGACCCCACTATAGTGGTCCACAATAGCGTAGTCATTCCTGATGCCAAACCCGTCAAACAAAATCTGAGGAAAATGCATTCTCTCATTACACTTTTGGTCAAAGAAGAATTTCAGCGCCTCCTTTCAGTTTCATCTTACCCATCGATTATCCTCGTTGGATTTCTAACATTTTCCCTATCACTAAGGTGACAACGGGACTCCTCATTTGCATGGATTTCCATGACCTCAATCTAGCTTGCCCAAAAGATGACTTTCCCCTGCCTGGTATTGACTAACTAGTGGACCTTACTGTTGATCATTAGATGCTATCATTCATGGATGGTTTCTCCGGTCATAACTAAATCTTGCTTGCCCCAGAGGATCAGCACACAACTGCATTCATTACCCCTTGGGGGACCTTCTACTATCGATTCATGCCTTTTGGCCTTAAAAATTTTGGTGCCACATATCAGTGAGCTATGACTTATATCTTCAATGACATCATGCATCGTATATTAGAAGATTACATGGATGACCTCCTTGCTAAATACAAACACCTCTCTGAGCACATTGTCATCCTAAAAACCATCTTTGACCACCTCATTCAATATTGCATTCACCTTCAGCCCAAGAAATGTGTCTTCGTGGTTCTCTCGGGAAAACTCCTGGGGTTTATCATTTCCTTACATGGTATAGAGGTTGACCCTACTAAAGTCAAGGCCATTCTTGAAATGCCTCCACCCACTAATCTTAGGAAACTCCGTAGCCTACAAGGAAAGTTGCAGTCTATTCACCACTTCATTTCACAATTGTTTGATTGGTGTCAACCATTTCATCATCTTCTCAAGAAGGATGTCTCCTTTAAATTGGATGATGACTACCACAAAGCTTTTGAGGCCTTAAAACTATACTTTCTCCAACCACCTGTACCCATTCCACCTAAAGACGATCAACCCTTCTACCTATACATCTCAGCTACTGATCACTGCTTGGGGGCCATGCTCACCCACCGCGATGAACAACACAAGGAGTAGGTAATTTACTACATAAGATATACTCTTATGGACTATGAAACCTAGTACACTCATGCCAAAAAACTTTACTTATCCTTAGTTTTTGTTGCCACAAAACTCCGCCATTACCTACTCAACCACAAAACCTATGTTGTTACTAAAACCAACCCCTTACACTTTATGTATGCCAAACCGTAGCAAAATCAACGTCCCAAATGCTGGCTTATACTCTTGGCCAACCTCGACCTCGAATTTATCCACCAATATTCCTCCAAGGGCCAAGCTATCACCGACCAATTGGCTGATGCACCTATTTCCAAGGATCACCTCTCTAACTTTGACTTTCTAGATGATTCAATTTCTGCCCTTTCCCTGGATGAACCCGCTTACCAAATGACACTCTTCTTCGATGGTTCCAAGTGTCAGCATGGGGGTGGGGCTGGTGTTATCCTCATTCCACTTGATGGTGAATCCATGCCTTTGTCTTTCAAACTCGATTTTGATTGTACAAACAATATTGCTAAATACAAAGCACCCGTATTGGGTCTCCAAGCTTCCTATGCCTTAGATGTTAAATCACTCAACATCTTTGGTGATTCTTAATTGGTCATAAACCAGGTCAATGGTATATACAAATTTCGTAATGAGATAATTCAATAGTATAAACATCATGTAGACATACTTTTACCACCTTTGATCGTTACGCCCTTAAAACTGTCCCACGTTCAACCAACAAAATTGCAGATACCATGGCCTGCTTGGCTTCTCAAATACCCGCTTTACCCACTGATTCTAAAATATTTGTCACCATAAAAACACTCCAATCACCCTCTTATTTACCTCATGAAATTTACTCGATCTGAACCGCTGCCCCCAACCCGAGTGACCTCTGGTATAAAAAATACTCAGACTACATTTCCCTTTCCATCTTGCCTCCCGACCTCACTCGTAATGGACAACATGCCTTTCTTTAAAAGGTCTCTTGTTACGTCATTATGGGTGGCTCCTCTATAAGCGTGGCTTCAATGGTATTCTCTTACAATGCCTTATGAGTTCGAAAATTACTTATACCATTAAGGAAGTTCATGATGGCATATGTGGAGGCCACTTCAGTGGCCTTGTTGTTGCTAAGCGTATTCTTTGCCTAGGCTATTACTAGCTGACCCTCAACCATGATTGTTGTGACTATGTTAAGGGTTGTGTAAAATTCCAACAACATGCCAACCTTCATCATACACCTAGTCATGCCTTACAGGTCACCCGTGACCTTTGGCCCTTCTCTCAATGGGGTTTAGATCTTGTTGGAGAAATCAATCTTCATTCTTCCGAACGACATCAATAGAGCATCACCACTACCGAATAATACACAAAATGGGTTGAAGCCATACCTCTCATCTCCACGAAAGTTGAGAAAATATGTGAGTTCATCAATCATCACATCATCTTTCGCTTTGGTGTCCCACATCACCTCATCACTGATAACGACAAACAATTTAAAAATAAAACCTTATGAAAAATTTGTGACACCTTCGGCATTCAACTAAGTTTCTCATCACCTTATTACCCATAGACTAATGGCCAAGCCGAATCCACCAATAAAACCTGAAACAAAATTCTCATGAAAGTGGTTAACGATACTAGGAAGGACTGGCATACGCACATTCCTTTCACCTTATGGGTATACTGCACCAGTATTCACACTTCCACTACTGCCACACCTTTTTCTCAGGTTTATGATATAGAGGATATTCTTCCTTTTGAAGTCCAGATCCCCTTACTCCACATTTCTCTCTATGACATGCTTAATGATGATGACTTTCATTAGGACCATTTAGCACAACTTGAGTTATTAGATGATTGTTGCCTTAATGATCTTGACCATCTCCAAGGTTATGAAAAACATATCAAATGTACCTATGAAAAACATGTCCATGAACGAACCTTCCAAGTCGGTGACCTTGTCTTGAAAGAAAATCAACATGTAGCCAAAGTAGAAAAAAGTAAACGGGGAAAATTTTCTCCTAATTAGCTTGGACCATAGATCATGACTCATAATTATGGATCAAGTGCTTATCATTTATCTTCACTTGATGGTAAAATTGAACCTAATCCCCTTAACACCTTGCATCTTCAACCATTCTACTATTGACCTTTTATCCTAACTCACCTTTTGCCTCTTTCCATGCTCGTCGATTGAGAGTTATCCACTTCCTATGCCATCACCAATGATTAAACAAGAATCATGTGTGTACCTATCACTCTTTTATCCTCTCTTAAATATGTGTACCATGACACTGCACATAGCATGATTCTCATGGATACTTTTTGTCTAATTTTAGATGAGATCCCATGGTCGATTCACCTTGCTTTCTAAACAAGAATATGATTCTTCACCTTAGTCTTGTCCATGAATTTAAATCCCTCACATGGGATCCAAATCCTTGAGTTAAACTTCCAATAAAAAGATGAATCCCTCAAAAAGGACATCTTTCTCTTTAAATCTCTACTATAAATAGACTACTCCCTCAAAGGACAGCTATATAAAAAGTCTATTCTAAAAAAAATGAACAAGAAGAAGAAAGAGAGAGAGAGAATTTTAAGCTTCCTGCATTGATCAGCTTCGTGAAGACCTCAAGGATTTAATTTCCTCATCCCATATATACTTCCTGCATCGATCAGTCTATCTCAAATATCAATCAAAACAAAAATCCTTTTAGTCATGGACTTACCCATTGTGACCTTATATTTCTTGCCAAAAAGGCATGCTACCTAGTACCATATAAAAAATAACCACTTTTCACCCTCTCACCATTCGCACTTTCATTTCCTACCACCTCAAGGGACCTATTGGACCATGAAATTTGGTGATCATGTGACTAATTTTTACCTTTAGAATAATTAGTCATGCAATGCTTTTAGGGTCTTACGTTCATCATCCCATCTAAGGTATGATCCGCCTGTTATGATCCTTAACAATCAACTTGCTTTCTTATCTCCTCTTATATTTTAAACCTTCTTCATTACATATTGATTACCTTATACAACACTTGATTCTCGATGCTTATTTTTGGGTAATTTTCTCCTCCATCACCATAATCAACTCAAAATCACCTATACCAATGTGACCACAATTCACCCATACCTAATAGACCTAGACTCAATCATGCCTATAACATACCCACCCATACTCATACCTCCTCACATTCTTCCCTAGCTTATGCGAGAACTACATTGGCCTGAAGTCCCTTTTCACCGAGAGTATGTAGGAAGCACTCTGAGGGTATGGGGTCCTTGGAGGTTAGCTTGGCCACTCTCTACCCTAACCTATTCATCTTTAATTTTCCTAAATCACATTCTCCCCTATTTAGTTTCTTTTCATATCAATAATTGGAAATTAAACCCATCAAATAACAAATTGCTTTCCACCTTTATCATCATCAAATATACATTTATTATGTCTACCATTTCTTTACTGTTATCATGCATGTCATGGCTGGGTCCCTACTAGTACATCATTTGACACTAGTCTCCATGAACTGGTGACCTCACCCTGATCATGTCACAGAGATCGATGGCCCCCTGTGCTCTCCACGCTATGAGTCTGGGATTTGGTCCTCTCACTTGAGGCCTATTGTGCCCTGTACTCTCCATAGGATAGAAAATCTATCCCGGCTGCCATCAATTGATCCTGATAATATATGGCCTCCCCTAAGGCATCTCATAACCTGGATATGGGTACCCTCTGTGGTGGCCCCATCGGCCTCAACCCCTGTACTTGTCTTGTGGGACCCTGTCCCACCCCTACCTGTGAACTGGGACCTTTTCCTAGTGCCTGTGGAGGTGTCATCGGCCTCGCACCCTGTGCCTATACCTACACATGTAATGCCTAAATATACGCTTGTAGGGTGGCTACTTACTCCTCATCTCCATCTCTGTCTCCACCTTGGCCCATTTGGGACTGTAGAATGGCTACCTGCGCATGTAATGTGGCCACTTATTCCTCTGAAGCTTCTAACTACCCCTATACCATCCCCAACTGGGTAATCAGGGTCGCCACCTACCCCTGTAGGGCATCTCTTTACACCGTGATAGTGGCTAAATTTGGATACCCTATCCTAGGCGGTACTACTCGTAAATGGGCAGCCCACCACTATCTATATCTATCTGTCACTCTGGCATCATCAATCCACCAGTCTATCACTTGCTCCTTCTTCCTGGTAGGCACTGTCAGTTGTGGAAGTGGTAGTGGTCTCTCCACATCATCTCTCTAGTACTATGGAAAGGGTGTTGATATATCCTGTGGTTGCCCAAACTACCATCTGACCTTGTCAACTGGGATCATCTCATTCTCCCATGCATGAGGCCCCTCTATCCATCTAAGTAGCTGAGGGCCATCTAGCTCATCATCCATATGTCTGTATGAGGGATAGCCCACATATGGTCTCCAAACAATGTCCACGCCAGACAATCCCTCCAATATCTTCCTGTAATAGGCTACATCATGTGTAACCCTACCTGCTCACTACTCTCCTATACCCTATACCCCACCCGCATAAAACCAAGCTCAAATTCATTTTCCTAGGATATCTCAACCAGGTGCACACACACAATGTGCTCATAAGCCCAACAATGTAATAGGTAAGTGCAACACAAACTGGACCTCCAAAGCCACCCATATGCCCATAGCTCCCTATATAGCTTCACTATGAAAACTGACACCCATGCGAAGTAGGTCCTATCCATAATCATTTCATGTAGTACCCCCATTAGTGATTGAGGGAATCTACCACCCTCTGCATCTGGGAGTGCAAAACAACAGACTACCTCCATCAGTAATACTACTAGCCTTGTCTCCTCTGGATGAGGTAGGTACATCTCTCCATAGCTCAGGTTGACACTGTGGAATTTCAGCTCTGCCATCCCCACACCAAATACCATTAGCATTAACTCCTCCAATGCCTCTGAGGAGATCGAATATAGTTGCGTACCCAATATAGGGAACCGCAGGATCAAGTACATGTCCTCCAGGGTGAATGTCATCTCCCTCGTCGGCAGGTGGAACGTTTTGGTCACTAAATCCCATCTATCAATGAGAGCTACCATTAAACTCAGATGTCAGACTACATGTCGATAGCGTCAGACCTTGATAAGGCTTACATCTGTCATGTGTCTCCACTCCTCGACTTTCACTGCCCCACGAAATTTCACGAGTAGGGGTGGCACATTGTCTCGCATCCACAATTGATCTCTCACCTGCATCTAACAAAATAATCACATTATTAAAACAAGACCATATCTAAATTCACCCATACCCATTACCCTAACTCTTTTACTTCGTTACTTACCTGTTTAGCCCATGGCTTCCCCTCCACCCCAACCCAATCCTCACCTACCTACTTACCTAGTTCACCCCTAACCCACCAACCTACCCACCCTAAACCTACCCAACCCAATATCACCTTACCTATTTGCACCACCCCGAACTCTCCCCTACTACCATTTTGACCCACTCCCTGACCTTACCTATTTTCCCACACATCTATACATTTTATTCTAACAGCTCCACCCTTACCTATTTTTATCCCTTACTTATGTTATGATTTTAACTAAACCAACTTCTTTTACCCCTACCTACCTCACCCACCCAACCTCGAATACCTTTTTGGTTCCATTTTCCTCCAATTATGACTGGTACCAGTGTTTCGCATAGAATTTTAGTTCCAGAATAGAGTTGCTTCTATCCTTTCATTCTCTTGAGAAACAGATAGGGGTTAGGGTTAGGAGGAATACCTGTTGAGTGTTGGGAAGGTATGCGCATACCGTAGAGAGATCATACTGATTGTGAAGAACTCCTTTTTGTCTGGGAAGGACTACCTGTAAATAAGAATGCAAGACCACTAGATTTTAGTTAGACAATAAGTGAGGGAACTGCCTTGGGCCCAGGAAATATTAGACTTCCTTTCAAAGGTGGTCAGTCCCCTTTTTAATACAAATTGATGCAAATGATAATAAAGAAGCTATTACGAACTCACGATTTAGGTATCTCGTTACTAAAAGAAATAGAGACTAAATTACCAACAATAGAATGTCATGCTGTTTGTTTGGTCACTGGTTATTGATATGTTTCGATCAAGTTACAGGGATAGAACAGGATGGACACGAGATTGTTTTGAGGTGAATAGGTGAAAGGTTGGTTTTGGTATAAGCCATAGTGACCGATGCTGGTCACTGGATAACCGTTCGCAGTTACAAAATCGGTACCGGTAGGGAATAACTGATATCGGTAGGGGCAATGATTTAGGGATTTTTAAATGGAGGTTGGTGTAAGATGGTTATGAGGTTTGGAAGGTTGGTAGATGGTTGAGGGGAGTAGTAGGGTGATAGAGAAGACTTAGAGAGTGAGAGAGTTGTCTTTAGGGTAATATAGAGATGGATGACTGAAGGTTAGGTGCAGGTTATTGCCGAGGTAGTAGATCCAAGAGTAAGCTTATAATCCCAATGAATTAAAAGTTCATAAAGTAGTGTCTAGAAGCATACCATGTGATAAAAGAGACTACTTACTAGTTTCTGATGTGGATGCAGGTCTAAAGAATTCAATGGCAAAGGCAAGGCTCAGTGGGGATGATCTAGTGATTAGAAGTGATCTAATGAATCTATCCTCTGACTCTCCCCATGTTTGGATGAGTGTGACAATGCTCTCGTTTGCTCCAATCCCAGTCTTTGGGCTCAATATTCCTCTTTTCAAAACTCCTCTCTCTCCTTCTCACGGTGTATCCCTCTTGTAAATGGATTCCGGATCCTTTGGTTTTGGTTAGGGAAGGTCATTTACAGGTAACCCGATGGTGGTTACGTAACTAACACCGGTCGACATAGGGACTGATGTTGGTTAGGTCAAAGTTAGCTATTTGTAGTAAAATAGCCAAGTTTCCCTCCTTTTCTCCTGAGTGGTCAGATGTGGTCTTGGTCAGGTCATTATTAGGCTCGTTTTGATGTGGGTGAGGGGTGATGAGTCATGGGTGTGGGTCTGGACCAAGTCATAGGTCTTAACTAGGTTAGTTTTAGGGTTAGGACTAGGTCATAGTGAGGTGGCGAGGTGAGGTGGTAGGGTTGGAGATGTGGATTTATTAATTATAAGGTAATTAATAAATAATTCAGTGTATAAGGTTTAGGTGGTGAGGTAGGGTTAGGTTGTCAGGACGAGATACGGGGTACAACGTTTCGTTAAGACCCAAATTGTGGTGTCTACATTTGCCCCTTATTGTTGTGTAGCTTGTTTTGTAAAGTTGCATTGACAATAATAAAATGTGGTTGCCACAATTAAGGGTATAGGTAATCCCCTTAAAGTCTATCATAGATTGAGGCAACACGAAATCAGGGATATGGTTGATAAATGATGAATAATGATGAGATGCTAGTAGGATGGTGGGGTAAGTTCAAGGAAGCCGACGCACGTTGATATGCAGTAGTGCGACCAAGGTACATGTTTTGAAGAGTAAAAAAGCAATTCATAGGCAAAGGTCGATAGTTTATCAAAACAAGGCTGATATAATCTTGGTATCCAAGGCATAGGAAGTAGCTCTAGGGGATATAATGGGTAAGGTACCAGAACATTTAGGCATGTTCAGTAGTACCAAATGGTTGGTTTGGTTGAAATAAACGTCACGGTCTTGGTCTAGGTAAAGTTGGTCCACTGAATAATTCAAGTATCATAGTCGTGCTAAAACATGAATAGGTGAGCTCAATTGAACAAATAGGTACATGATGGGTGGAGAGAATTTTTAATGTGTGGGGCCTCAGTCGAGCTACTTAATTGGTGTGGACGTGGGTCGGGTCCGATTGATTGGTTGCGGCCTTGGGTCGGCCCGATTGATTGATTAATTGTGGCCTTGGGTCAGGCCGATTGGTAAGTTTGCAGCCTTAGGTCAGGTTGATTGGTTTGTTGCGGCCGTTGGGTCGAGGCCGATTGATTTGTTACAGCCGTGGGTCGGGCCGATTGATTGGTTATGGCCTTGGGTCAGGCTGATAAGTTGATTGCGGCCTTGGGTCGGGCTAGATTGGTTAGAATTGCATAACTTGCGGGCCTCGGTCGAGGTACTTGATTGGCTGCGGCCTTGGGTCGGGGCCAATTGGTTAGGTGCGGCCGTGGGTCGGGCCGATTGGTTGGTTGCGGCCTTGGGTCGGGCCGGTTGGTTTGTTGTGGCCTTTGGTCAGGGCCGATTTGGTTGGTTGCGGCCTGTGGGTCGGGCCCGATTGATTTGTTGTAGCCATGGGTTGGGTCGGTTGGTTGGTTGTGGCCTTGGGTCGGGCCGATTAATTGGTTACGGCCTTGGGTCGGGCCGATGAATTCAAAATAAGGCTATTTAGCAAAGCCGGGGGTAGGAGATGTGGTGAAAAATATAGATTGGTGGATAAGGGCAGGAGTTAGGTTAAACTAAGCCAATAACTGATATCAGTTGTGGGCGACCGATATCGGTCAGATGACTGATATCAGTCTCCTAGGGCGTGCTCTAAACTGATATCGGTTATAGAGGGTGAAAACCTATAAAAAGAAAAAATATGGCATGCCGTTTTCACTTTGTGAAATTGAGTGCCAAATTTTTCTTGTTTGATTTTTTGAAGGTCATTGGGTTGTGTGTTTGGGCTGAGTTGGCACTAATTTGAGTTGGGGAGTGAGTTATTGGTAGGCCCCAGAGATCAGGGGGTAGAGTTTGATTGGTTGAGGACCCCTGTTGAGGAGATTTGGAGCTATAGCATAGCTTAGAGAAGCAGGAGGGGCTAGAGGTGTTGGAGGAGCTGGAGGAGCTAGACCTATCCCACCACGATGACCTGTAGTCATACCGGTAGGCTCTGAACCCCTATTTGTGTGAAGTTGATGAATTTAGCTAGGATGTGGGTTTTGGGGGTAGGAATCCAAAATTTGATAAAATAATGAATAAATGAAGGTAAATCGTAAAATGGAGTGGGTAGATATGTTAGGTAGGCCAAAACGGCAGGGTGGGTAATTTTTTAGGCAATTGTGCTGGGTAGATGGGTAGAAATAGGAAAAAAGGGGATTTGGGGGCCGTTTTTGGTCTGGCCCCGAAATCTCACAGTGACCGATGTCGGTCACTAGGCGACCGGCATCGGTCACAGTGATAAGTTGTGTAGATTAGTGGATATGGAGAACGGCGTCGGTCAGGTGTCAACCGACGTCGGTGCATAAAAAATCAGACATAGACAAGTTGGTGGGGGACCGATGGTGGTCGAGGGTGACCAGTATCGGTCACCATGGGTAGGAGGTAAGGTTGTGAAATTTTTTGTGTTGGTTTGTTGTAGGTGGGTAGGATAGATTTTTGGGGTGAAGGGGGAGAAGGTAGAGTTGCTAGGAAAGGTTATTGGGGTGGGGGGTAATCGGGTGGTTGGAGGCCGGTTCGGGTAGGATAGGTTATGGGTTGTGTATGAATTAGGAGGGGTTAAATTGGTTGAGGTATGGTTAGAGGGTGAGAGTAGAGCGGGTGGAGTATGAGTGGGGCGGTTGGTAGGGTGTGGGATAGGTAAAGGGGATATTGTAGATGTTTGTTGGGTGGGGTTATTGATGTTGAGGGAGATGAGGTGGTTTAGGTTTGATTGGAGTGGGTAGGATATTTAGAGAAGGACCATAAGAGTGAGAGGAATTTATAGATGTATAGGGTAAGATAGGTGGGTGTAGATGTGTTTATAGAGTCAGGTTGTGATTGGGTGGGTGAGTGAGTATAGAGGGTTAAGGTAGTTGTTTTGTAAAGGGTAGGCCTGATGGAGTGGGTTGTTTTTGCAGGCACGCCAGCAGCTGATGATGCGAGATCGGATGCCACCTCTACTGGGGTGGATGCGGCCACATGTGACTGCAGCGTAGTGGGCAGTTATGCGAGAGGTTGGACTCGGCGGAGTCTAGAGGTATAGGGCTGTGGATAGGGACCACAGCCTGATGGTTTCCCTCATCGAGAGATGGGATCCGACAACCAATGTCTTCCATCTCCCTACTGGAGAGATGACAGTCACGCTTAGAGGATGTGTATCACATCCTGAGACTGTCGATCATAGGTGAGGAGGTGTTCCAGGTGGATGCTGAGACAGTGATGGATAGCATCCTGCAGGTATTCAGGGATGCAGCCCCATTGATTACGTATCATAGTGTGAGCATCTGCTACGGTGATATGTATCACACGCATCGACAGGAGACATGGCTTGCCGTGCTGATGATGATCGGTATCACCTACTTCGCCCTCCCTGACTCAGAGGGAGGCCGCTTCCCACGGGCTCTGATGGGAGTGTTACATGAGATGGTGGAGGAGCACACCTGCTATGCATGGGCACCAGTGTATCTGGTGCAGCTATACAGAGAGCTCTGGGGCTATCGCCGTATGAGGCGATTCGGCATATGTTCGACATTCTTGTTACACTACTGAGCCTACGAGCATATCGTGTGTTTACGACTAGTAGGGTTGCCCTAGTAGCCAAGGCCACAGGCAATTTATAGGTATGGGTTTCAGAGGTGGTTGGGGGTCATGGGCCAACAACGAGTAGTTATCGCAGGGCAGAATGTCACTTATTACAAACATATGCTAGAGGGCCTGACCGCCTTAGATATTATCAGGAGGCCATACAGAGGTCATCAGCCTCGTGGAGGAGCCTGAGCATAGCTACGTTGGATCTAGTATATCTTCTAGATATCTTGATAGAGACCCAGGGAGTACGAGAGGATTCCTCTAGAGAGGGTACGATGACAGTTAGGCCTACGACAGGATGAGCCACCTCCCTTCCCACAGTATTAGAGGGAGGATGTAGAGGCACCACTGCCTCTACCGCAGCCATTGGACCCAGTCTGGGTAGCATAGAGACTGGCCAATGATACGGTGGACGACGCTAGAGTTACAGGTTCCTTTTTGGTTTGGTGGGCAGGGCAGAGGGTAGCCATGAGAGTACAACCCACACAGCCAGATTTGGCAGCTGTTATAGTGGAGAGGGACCGTCTCTTGGGTCAAAAGTAGTTATTATAGGGGTAGCTTGCTACTGCACAAGCACATATCAGAGTGTTATATGGGCAGTTGGCCCAGGCACAAGGATAGGGACAGGGACAGGCACAGGCACAGGCATAGCCTCAGGTCTAGATCCTTGTTCAGGCATATGCACAGGTCCCTGTTCAGGCTTTGATGGCAGCTCCACCGCCACCATAGGTACAGGTAGGGCAGGGCCCACTTATATTAGGAACCGAGGGACCAGCCCCACCAGCCATGGTGGCACGGGCCCAATACATGGAGGTAAGAACGGAGGCCTGCTATTATTAGGATGTACTAGATGGTACCGGTGTCGAGTATCAGCCATATACGGCTCACAGAGCGGAGACTTCCCAGAGTCACAGGTCACAAGGGGCTGCAGCCATAGCTGGTGGGTCGAGTGACAGGTAGGAGGTGAGATCCGTCACAGGGGCTAGCTGAGGGACGGGCTGAGGGAGGGGGGAGAGAGCTGAGTCACCCCAGGAGTGGAGATGGGTTTTGTTGATTTGATAGAGGATTTGTTGATAGAGACACCGGTCTGTGAACCGAGTGTGTATATAGAGGCCTGCGTGCCCTCATAGGATTTATGTATGCATTTTTGTTGTATATACCGGCCTGCGAGCCAAGTACTTTTTGTATAGTTGATACCGGCCTGCGAGCCGAGTATATTTTTGACATGAGAGACCGGCCTGCGAGCCGAGTCGAGATTTTGACAGAGACAGCGGCCTGCATGCCGACTTTGTATGTTTTGGATTATAGAGGCCCCATGCAGGGCAATTTGTATATGTTGACATTGATTTGAGGATATATATAGATGATGAGTTTGATCCACATGGTGTGTATAATGTTTGATTTGATACATATATTATAATGTTGTATGTGTTTTGTCGATGGTATTGGAATTTGATGTATATATAGATGATGTTGATGATGTTTTGATGATATGCATATGTTTTGAAATGTTGATGTTTATTATGATGATGGATGTTGATAGTGATGTCGTTATGCAGGGAAAAGAGGTATAGGGCTCTGCCAAAAAAATTCAAAAAAAACAAAGAAAAGGATTAGGTTTAAGCAAGATGGAATCCTAGATGACCGAATATCCTTCTATCTGCCAGAGGAGACAGATGACCGATATCGGTTAGATAACCGATGTCGGTCACAACCTGACCGATACCAGTTAGCTAACCGATATCGGTTACTCTTAAACAAGCTTTTCTAAAAATAGAAAAGCTTGGGAGGAAACTGAAATCTTATTTTTAGAGTCAAGCAACATGTTAAATACGAGGATGCGAGGCTGTTGACGTCGATATAGGTAATTGCATGGGAGAATTGAGTGATAAGGAGGAAAGAGATAGGTAAAGTGATCGTGGGCGTGGATTAAGAAGACGTAAAGAAAAGTAATAGTGAAGAGGGTGGTGAACATGGGTTGAATAAGGAGAAGCATCCATTGGGTAGAGAGGAGAGGGAAGACAGGTTCCACCTCCATACTTGCTACATCCCAGGAGGTATAAATTTTTGTGTTAGAATTAAATTTTTCGAGCATGCAGTATGAATACGATAGGATGTGGGAAGGTAAGTGGGTAGAGATGAAAAAGAAAGGTGATAGGCAAAGGTTTGAGATGGGGTGAGTGTTATGGGGTAGGTAATCAGGGGTTTTGGATATGTGTTTAGGTATAGAGAGGCACAAACAAGCGAATAAGTTATCATAGGTGGTGTTTTTGAGTAGGGTAGATGGAATTGACAGTGACCGATATCGTTTAGGAATAACGCGGTATCGTTTGGACTTGTGTCAGGATAGTATGCATGGATTGTAGACCATACAGGAATTGAACACGTGGGACCATTCTCACCTCCATGTTGCCATTTGTTGTTTGTTGGACCAGATGTGATAGCAGGCGATCAGGGGTAATGGTTGCAGGAGTGACATGTCTTATAGATTATGGTGGGCAGCTTTGTTGTCACGAGTACACAAGAGTAGATGTAATCACCAGCTGACATGGGCATGTGATAACCGCTGGTGTGATACCAGTTAAGCGGAATCCGTTCATTAGCTTCATGAATCACACGTGAGTGAGATCATGCTATTGTTAGAGGCGTTGCATCTCGAGTGGAGAGACTAGAGGAAAGATTCCTGAAAAGCGAGAGTGTACCTTCTATCTTACTAACAGGGGATTGATGGATCAGTGACGTTAGGAACTAATAGCAGTGGTCAAATTTTTGAGGATGGAGAGGCCAGGTGAGCGGCGTCGACCGTCACCATCGCTACCTAATTCGGGATGAGGCGCGGGAGCCTAAGTGAATTTCATAGGGGTAGAAGAATAAATAAGGATGCCGACCTGCGTGTCGATGATAGAGAAGATGTATTTGTTTAACATCTAAATAAAACTAATTATGTATGTTGATTTAAGTTTATGATAATAATAATAATGTTTGTGTTTTGAATGTTTGGATTGAAAAAGGACAAAGGTGAGTGTTATCAATATAAATATGTGAAAATATTTATATTTTTAAGTAAAACACAACACATGATAGGTGATGGTAGGGGATGGTCGAGCTAACCTTGGGAGACCCCATGTCTCCTAAGTGCTACCTACATAGCCCATTGCACAAAGCAAGGAGGGGCCTCAGACCGATGTAGTTCTCCCTTAGGACCAGGGAGAAGTGAATTCAGGAAATTTGGTTGTGGTTAGGCAATTTGTTGGTTGGTAAAAATTTTGATATTAGTAGGGTAATGTTGTTGGTGTTGGTGCGGGTATAGGTGAAGTGAGGATTAGCTTACCCAAGCATAGGAAACCGTGTCCTAATTAAGGTCAACACACAATCCTAGATTCGGGTAAAAGAGGCAAAAGTGTCCCATAGTTGGAAAGAGCTAAACAAACCACGTATTATCGTAGGATGAACCTGAATCCCTAGGTACCTTGCATAGGTGCGAGAAGTCGATAGGTGAAAAGAGTTGTATAATCACAATATATCCGGATATACGTCACGTCCCTTGAGTATTGTTGTTTTGAAGAATGGTGAGGTGAGGTGGATGGTATAGCTGGGGCGCAGAGAACTTGTTATAAGGTGATTATTCTGACGAAAGAGAACCAAACCTAAATAGACAAGTCCATGATGCAAAAGTGCTTTTGAATATGGCTTTTATTTTTATTATTATTATTTTTTTTATTATTATTATTGGATATAGACTGATCGATGAGGGAAGTCTATAGGGGATATGCATTTTTTTTTTGAGGTCTTCATGAAGCTGATCATTATGAGAAGCTTCTGATAGAGGATGCCTTTGTATAGTTGTCTTTCAAGGGAACAGTCTACTAATAGTAGCAGATGCGGCTTTGCACATAGCTATCCTTTGAGGGAGCAGTCTAGTTTATAGCTGAGATGTCTAGATGTCTGTTTGGCATAAAGCATCTAATTTTCCAGGAAGTTTGACTCAAGAATATCCCAGAATTGTATAAGTGAGAACTTGTTATTTTGATACTTTTAAATCATGGACCAGACTAAAAAGGAGAAGGCATCTTTAAGAGGAGATGATGATCAAACCACATGGGTTTGATTTTACTTTGAGATGCACGAAAAAAAGGTGTATGAGGTGGTAAATGAGCTCAAGGTAGATAAGGAGTGATGTGACACTAAATTCAATAGTAGAATGATCAGAGATGCAAGGCATTAAGGGGTTCAGGCTCAATTTTACCATTAAGTGAAGCTAAATGATAAGTACCTGATTCGTAAGTGTGAGTGATAATGTAAGGCCCAATCCAATTAGGAGCAAATTTTCCACGTTTGCTCTTTTCTAGTTTGGTTACATGTTGATTCTCTTTGAGGACAAGATCACCAATTTTAAAGGTACATTCATGAATTCACTTATCATAAGCATGCTTGATGCGCTTTTGATAAATTTGAAGGTGGTCAAGAGCTGTAAGACGACGCTCGTCAAGAAGCTCCAATTGGGCTAACCGCTCTTGGCGGAAGTCATCATTGGTGAGAATATCCTGAAGAGATATCCTGAGGGAAGGGATTTGTATTTCGAGAGGTAAGACGGCCTTGGTACCATACACCAGAGAGAATGGTGTGGCATTAGTGGAAGTACGAATGCTGGTATGATAAGCCCAAAGGGCAAAGGGGATGTGATCAATCCAGTTTTTCCTAGAATCGTTAACAACTTTCATGAGAATTTTGGTTAAGGTTTTGTTAGAAGATTTGGCTTGACCATTTTCTTGTGGATAGTAGGGTGACGAGAAGCTAAGTTTGATACCAAAGTTGTCACAAAGGGCTCATAACAGCTTATTTTTGAAAGATTTTCCATTATCGGTTATCAAGCGATGAGGAACACCAAAACGACAAATAATGTGATGATTGATGAATTCAAAAATTTTCTCCTTTTTGGTTGAAATGAGTGGAACAGCCTCCACCCATTTAGTGTAATATTCAGTTGTCGTGATGATCCAATGGTGACGTTGCGAAGAAGGTGGATGAATCTCACCAATAAGGTCCAAACCCCATTGTGAGAAAGGCCAAAGATCTCGTGCGACCTATAGCGGATGGCTGGGAGTATGTTGAAGGTTGGCATGCTGTTGACACATAACACAACGCTTAACATATTCGCAGTAGTATTTATTAAGAGTAGGCCAATAATATCCTAGGTGAAGGATCCGCTTGGCCATGGCAAAGCCACTAAAGTTCCCACCACAAATTCCATCATGGACTTGTTGGATGGTATGAGTGACTTCAGTGCTGGTTAGACATCAAAGGAGGATACCATCAAAGCCACGTTTATAGAGGAGTCCCCCCATGATGACATAATGAGAAACACTTTTAAGAAAAGTGCATTTTCCATTACTAGTAAGGTCAGGTGGGAGAATAGAGGTTGTAAGGTAGTCGTGAAATTGGTGATACCAGGTATCCTGTGAATCAGCAGATACATTATTTACCATACAAACATCTGGGACTAAGTAAGATGGGGCAAAGAGTTGTTGGACCAAGACAAATATGTTAGAATCAGTTGGTGATGTAGGAATTTGTGAGGCCAAGCAAGCCATAGTATCCACAAATTTATTAGTTGAGCGTGGAACGGTTTGGATAGTATAATGGGTAAATAAGGTCAAAAGTGAATCTACGTAACGTTTGTACTTTTGAAGTTCCTCATTTTTACATTGGTAGATGCCAGTAACTTGATTTACTACCAATTGAGAGTCACTGAAAATGTTAATAGACTTCACACCTAAGTGTAACGCAACGTGGAGACCCAAAACAAGGGCCTCGTATTCCACTGTATTGTTAGTGCAGGGGAAATCGAGCCTGAATGAAAGAGGCATAGGTTCACCTTCAAGAGGAATGAGAACAACACCCACCCCTCCGCCACGCTGGCATTTAGATCCATCGAAGAAGAGATTCATCAGATAAGATGCATAACTGAGTGAAAGAGTTGCGATGAGTTCATTAGGGAAAGTAAAATTGGTAAATTGTTCCCCGAGTAAAGGGGCTTCCGCGAGTTGGTCTGCGATAGTTTGTCCTTTGACTGATTTCTGGTGTACGAACTCAAGGTCAAGGTCGGCGAGGAGCATAAGCCATCGGGTGATGCGTTGGTTTAGATGAGGTTTGGCGTACATATAATGTATGGGGTCAGCGTTGGTGATGATAAAAATTTTGTGATTCAGGAGGTAATGTCAGAGTTTGGTGGCCATGAATGATAGGGCTAGGCACAACTTTTTGACATGTGTATACCTAGTTTCGTAATCCACAAGAGTACGACTTATGTACTGGACTACTTTTTCTTGATGCTCGGAGTCACGATGTGCGAGCATGGCTCCTACAGCATGGTTGGTGGCAGAAAGGTAAAGGTAGAAAGGGCGATCGTCCTGAGGTGGGATAAGCACGGGTGGCTGCAAGAGATAAGTTTTAAGAGCCTCAAAGGCTTTGTGGCACTCCTCGCTCCATTGAAAGACAATTTCCTTTTTTAAGGAGATGATGGAAAGGTTGACATCGATCCGAGAGTTGTGAGATGAAACGACGGATAGATTGGAGTTTTCCCTGCAAACTACGTAATTGTTTTAGGTTAGTGGGTGGGGGCATTTCTAAAATAGCTTTGACTTTAGCGGGGTTGACCTCAATGCCATGCAAAGAGATGATAAATCCAAGGAGTTTTCCCGAAAGGATGCCAAAGACACATTTCTTTGGTTGAAGATGAACACAGTATTGTAACAGGCGGTCGAAAATAATGGTTAAAACATCGATATGTTCACTGCGATGTTTGGATTTTCCAAGAAGATCATCGACATAATCCTCAAGGATAGTGTGCATAATGTCATGAAAAATGTAAGTCATAGCCTACTGATAGGTCACACTAGCATTCTTAAGGCCAAATGGCATGACACGATAGCAGAAGGTCCCCCAGGGGGTAATGAAGGCATTTTTATGTTGATCAGCCGGGGCTACTAAAATTTGATTATATCCTGAGAAACCATCCATGAGAGAAAGCATCTCATGGCCCACAGTGAGATCGACAAGTTGATCAATGCTAGGTAGGGGGAAGTCGTCCTTTGGGCAAGTGAGGTTAAGATCCTAGAAATCCGTACATATCCGAAGTCCCCCCGTCGCTTTAGTGATAGGTACAACATTAGAAATCCATTGCGGATAGTCAATAGGTAAGATGAAAGAAACAGAAAGGAGTCGTTGAAGCTCTTCTTTAACCAAGAGAGCAATGCATGGATGCATTTTTCTTAGCTTCTGTTTAATTGGTTTGGAGTCTGGTTTCAGAGTGATGTTATGGATAGCAATGTTAGGATCGATTCCTGGCATGTCGGCATAGGACCAAGCGAAAGCTTGATTGCGGGCATGGAGAAAGGTAGTGAAGGCAGCTTGTTCTGATGCATCGAGAGATTGTCTGATCTTTATAATGTGAGGATCATCCTCCATGTGGATGTTGATTTCTATAGTCGACTCATTCAACATGGTTTGGGTTTCAGATGGTAAGGCACGTTGAATATAAGAGTCATCCGCACCAAGGTAGGTGAGGATGGAGTCATCATCCTAGCACTCCACAACATTAATCGAAGGCAGGTCTTCTTTGATCATGTCTGGATATAAAAGGGGGAGAGAAGATGGGTTCTCACCATCACATTGATAAGTGAGAGGACCTAGGAAGATAGCATTCATGAAAAAAAAAAGTTAGGAGGGATAGATTCCGGGTCTATCGACTCCGTGGGTGAAGATGGTAAAATGGGCAATGATTGTTTGGAATGGGTGACTTCGTCATGTTCCTATGGATACAATTGACACAAGGTTTCTTTAGTGTAGGTGGTTCAAAAAACCCAAGACCACTACAATATTTGTTTTTGCGTGTTGTCACGGGAATAACTGTATGTCTTCCTTACTCATAAAGTCTGAAACCAAAACCTTTCCAAGCACAGCGCATTAGGAAGGTGAGGGTGAAATGACGGTTGGTTAGATATTGAAAATCTAATTAAAAGGGAACCACACCAAGGGGAGGTTCGAGGGTGATAGAGGATGCGTGAACACCCCTATACATTAGGTTGGTGCGGCAATTAGGTGGTCCATAGGAGATCACCTCCCCCATATGATGGTCGTAGGTAGGATGCGCATGTAACTGTCCATACTCTTGTGGGGTATGGAAGGTGCTAACGTTGTATAGGCGGTACTCCCCCAGTGTAAGGCGTTGAAAAACACCTACCAAGGGATCCAAGGTTGGGATGTTGTCCACAGGGAAGGAAGAGGTATTTGCGTCGGTGGTTTCATTGGTCGAAGGTGTGGGTGCGGCTAAGGTGGATGGTTGAGGCATGGTTGAAGTAGATGGTTGGGTTGGATCAATGGGTGTCTTGACTGGTACAAGCACATCATTAGGGTAGTATAACATATTACAGGTTTTGAAGGGGGAAGCATCAGCTGTGACGGTGTATGACTTCCCCTCATACTCGAATTTTATACATCTATGTAAGGTGGAGGGAACGCATCCCATAGCCCGGATCCAAGGGCAGCCTAACAACATGTTGTATTGGAATTCTCCCTCAAGGACATAGAAGAGTTTGGGTAAGGTACATGGCCCTACATGAATGTTAAGGATCACGGTGCCTAGGGTAGAAGTAATAGCATCGTTGAATGAACGTAACATGGTGGGGTTGGCACACATGCAGCTAGGAGGGATATTCATCTGTTGGAAGGCTTTGGAAGAGATGATGTTTAGGCTAGCTCCGTTGTCGATCATAAAACAACGTACCTGGATGTCCCGGATGTAAGCCGAGATGAAAAGAGCGGGGTCAGGATCTTCTGCACCAAAGATGACAATTTCTTCTTCAGAAAAACTGACAGCAACAGCTTGCTATACAGGGACAGAGGTGGTTATGGAGGTAGGTTGTTTTGTGAGAGAAGCAATGTGGTTGGGTGTGAAGATGGAGGTTACGGGCAAGGTTTCATTAGGTAGGACCTCTATCTGTTGAAGGATATCAATTAGAGCTTGTCGATGCGATTCAGATGTTTGAATGAGATCATAGAGTGTCATTTTTACAGGATATTGGTGAAGTTGTTTGATCATAGTGCGATGGGAAACTCCATCAAAAACTGGATAGGCTGGTACACGAATAACCACTTTAGGTGGTGGTGTGATCGGGATGGCGGAAGGAGAAAGAGAGACCGCCGGTGTGCTCTCTTTAGCTTTTCCATTGTTTTTCTGACCTTGAGTAGCAATGCTAATCATGGTTATCTCGTGAATGTGAGATGAGGAAGATGGCAGGGATAAGTCATTATTCTCAAGAGGCAGGGTTGCAATGATGATAGATTTTGGCGAGACGGGGATAGGTGGTATAGGAGAAGGGATCGAAGCTAAAGGCTTTTCCTTCCATAATTCATCTTTCTGAGAGTTTCTATCTGAGATAGGTGACTAGCGAAGGATGGCTTTCAAAACTTTGCATCCTTCTACATTGTGTCCTGGTGTGCGGTGGTAGGCACAGATTTTAGATTCATCATAACCTATAGGTCAAGGTTTAGATGGATCATAGGGTCTGAGTGGGGGTAGGGAAATGGTCGCATCCCCTACCAGCATATCAAGGATCTTGGCGTAAGATCCTTTGAGTGGGTCAAATGAAGATGAGGCTATTGATTGAGTGGGTGAGATTATTGATTATTTTGGTAATGGTTGGGTATGAGTGGTTCGTATGGGTGGTGGTTTAGGCAAGGGATTTTGAAGATTGGGTTTAACTAGGCATGGCTTTTTCTGCGCAGAAGTTATGTTTAGCTGGTTAGATGATGAGGCCACAGATGACGTGGTGGCAAGAAACAACCACAAGGAAAGAGGAGCGGTAGAAAACAAGTCCTTCGATGATCGAGTTTGCTTAGGGTTGGTAGGTAGGCAAGATACTTGGGGCGACGGTGTTGAGATGCCTGTGGATTTTTGTATGGGTGCAGAAGGTGCTGGTCGTGTTAAAGAAGACGTGGGAGGCATGGTGTATTGAGGCAAGGTGGAGGGGTGAGGCCCCAATATAGAAGGTAGGTGTGACAGCGAGGGTTGAAGCCATACCTGCTGTACTGGTGTGATCGGGGATGAGGGTTTTAGTTGTGGCGGAGGCATAGATTGGACTCGAGGAGATTGGGTCTGTCTCCTAGGTGGATTGACGGCTTTATTTTTGGATAAGTCTAACAATTTAGGTGGGTGTGTCAGGATGGGTATTGGTGAAGTGCCAAGCGTAGGGGAAGGTTTGGTTAGGTTGATAGAGGTGGATGAGGTATTCGGTAGAGATGAGGGGGGTAAGAACATAGGCATTTTGAGCTTTTGTAAAAACTTTGGGTATATGGTAGAGGTATCTGGATTAGTCATTTGCATTTGAGTAGAGCATGGTGTTCTCAAACATTCCCATAAGAGTCGTCTATCTTCTGGGGGATGACAATCTTCACGTATGGATGGGAATTTTGATATGGAAGAGAAGTGGGTTGTGATTCCGGTCCACTGGGGGTGTGATACAGGGGGCGTATGAGGCACTGCTGTATCAATGGATGTTAAGGGGTCAACTGGTCGCTGGAAATATTTAGGTGATGAAGAACTGATAGGGAGGAGGGCATGTTCTAGAGGATCTATCATGATTAAGGAATTTGGTGATGTAGGCTTGAGGGGTTTCTCTTCTAAGGATGACAGAAAAAGTGGTGATCCTTCTTCTTTTACAGCAAGAGCAGTGGAAGGAGATGTTTGGGAAATAGATAAGTTGGATAACATCCGCTCACAGTCTTGCAGGGATGTGGTGTAAGAAGGCTCTTCTGTGAGAAGAGAACTCTGGGCAGTTGGTTCCTTTATGGGTAAAGGAATAGCGGGGCTTTCCTCTTGTCTTGATGAAGGAGAAGGGGGTGAGGACTCTTGTGTCGGTGAAGAGGCTCGATTCAGAATTTCTTCGATGGAAGCCCTTGGTTGGGAGTTGAAAACCACATGGATCTCATGCACACTCTTCTCCTTGGCTAAGGTTTCTTGGTTTGTGTTACTATTAGAGGAATGGTTTGGAAATGGTTTGTTGAAGATTTTTAAATTTCGATTAGCAGGGGCATTAGGATTATCGAGGGTTATATCCCCTGCATCAACCATTTCCTGCACTATGTTTTTCAACATCTTGCAGTTTTCATGGCTGTGTCCCTTCACACGATGGAAGTTACAGAAGTCATTTTATTTATACCAAGAAGGTATAGCACGGGCGGAATCAAACCTGGAGTGAGGTTTAATAGGAGGCAAGGTGATAGCTCCTGCTTTAAGCAATTTGTCCAAGATCACTTCATAAGTTTCTCCCAAGGGAGTGTACTTGATGGGCTCAACTTTATACTTATAGGTGGATTTCGGCTGGGTATAAGACGGTGCTTGAGATTTGACTGTTACCGCGTGTACATCTCCTTTTGATTTCGAAGAATTCGATGCATGAGAGTTGGTGGTGTTGGGTTTTTTCATGGAGTCCTGGTTTCGGAAATTTGAGTTTTTGTTGCGCAACTTCAATTTCTCCTCCTCTAAGGCCCGAATCTCTAGTTTCCAAGCCATAGTAAAGGCCTCATCAAAGGTGCGGAAAGTTTGAATTTGGAGGGTGGGAGAAATGTGTTTAGTGCAGGCCCGCGTAAAAAGTTCGATGAGCTCGGCCTAAGGTAAGGCATAAGTAAGTTGGTTGATGAGGCCCCGCCATCGTCCAACGAAATCTGTGATAGATTCGTCTTCAAATTGTCGGATGACATAGAGATCGGTAATGGATACTTTCTTGGCAATATTGATGGAGAAATGATCCAAGAAAGATTGGGCTAACTAGTTAAAGGAGAAGATTGAGTGCTGGGCTAAAGCACTGTACCACTCCAAGGCAGGTCCTGATAAGGACATGGGGAAGGTACAGAGTAGTAAGGCATCGTCATGAGCAATCAGATAGCAAGCATGTCTAAATGATCGCAAGTGTTGTTGAGGGTCCTCCTTACTATTAAAGCGAGTAAATTTTGGTAATTCCCATTGAGGAGGATATGTATGAAGGGGGGCAGAAGAATGAATAGGCTCCTGACAAACTTTCTCGTATGTCAGGGTGTTATGGCTTCCTGAAACAGAAGCCTCAAGATTTTGCATCTTGTCCATCATTTGTTTGATTAAATCATTGGTTGGGTTAGATGATGGTGTTTTTTGTCGTAAACGGAGGAGGATTGGGCCAAGATCCGCTATTAGACAATGGTGGGGCTAAATGTTGATAAGGTATTGATGATGAATGTGTTGGGGTGGCCGAATAAGGGTGTCCTATATAAGATGTTGAGGCCACCGAATGCGTTTGTGGAAATGAAAAGGTGGGCAGAGCCTGAGAGGGAAAGCTTGTGTGGATAGGTGGTAGGGAACAAGTTATGAAAGAGGAAATTTGCGAGAGGGATGAGGTAGGGGCAGTGGATGGTATTGATATGTGGGGCCCCAGATTAACCAGAGGAAAGCCAATTGGTGTAGTATGGACCATCGAATCCACTGAGCTGGGAGACGGAGATAAGGATGAAGACAGTGAGGCGGAGTTATTAGGTGGGGAAGGAGCTAAGTGAGCGGCTATACTGATTGGCATACCCAAGAGGAGTTGACCGTCGGATGTACGGTCAGGGGTATGAGACAAATAATACTATACGGCGCCAAGATTAACATCCAAAAATTTAGCAAAATCTGGATCTCCGACAGAGATCTTGGGAAAAGCATTGGTGTCCGTAGGATTCCCTATAGGATGCGAAGGGGGCGACTCAGGCAAAGACACGGAACAAGTATGTGAAACCATGGCTGCGGCTTGTTTCCAGGTGATAACAACCATGGAAAAGAGGATACATCAGAGAATTAGTCAATCAAGAACAGAAAATGCAACAAAATGTTGGAATTGAAAGGTTGCTGGTTTCTCAGGAACTGTAAAATATAGTAACTGATATCAGTCTAGTAACCGATGTCGGTCAGACTGTAACCGATGTCGGTTAGGTATTCGATGTCGGTAGAAGAGGACTGGTGCTATTCACTGTGAAGGCAAAGAGAGAATGTAAGAGGCTACCGGTTTCAGGATAACAAGGCTTAGTATACCCACCAAACTGTTTGAAGTGATAACTAAGACATGGTATAACAGAGAAACAGAATTGAAAGAAAAACAAAAAACAAGCAAGATGCACAAGCAAATCAAGAGACTAACCCTAGGATTAGTTTTAATCACTTTTGGGCTTATGCCTTAGACATAAGATGATGTCATTCCTAAACAAAAGACCTAAGGGAGATGTCAAGTTTTTTTTGGCTTGTAAGGATACCTCAATCGGGTAGAGGAATACCGCGGAAATGGGGGATGTTTGAGATGTTGTGTAGATTATGATGTGATTTGGTATGTGTTGTGCAGTGAGAGTAAGAATTAATTTCTCATCAATACTATGGATATTGCCCCCACGTGTACGACCTGTTACTTAATATGCATTCACTAGAATAAAAAATAGCAAGCAAGAATGTGATGCACATGTTTTAAACCCAAATCAAAAATGATATTCGATGAAGAAAAGAAAGAGAAGAGGTCAAGAAGATGAATTTCACTAATGCAAAGATGCGAAAAGACAAATTCTTTTACCAAAATGACAAAATATTTTGTGAATATTTAGAAGAAAGAAACAGAAAGTATGCTCCCTATATGAAAACAAGCAAGAAAGAAAGAAACCTGAATAGGGTCCCACCGAGCGTGCCAAAATGTTTCGCACAAAATTTTAGCTCTAGAATAGAGTTGCTTCTATCCTTTCACTCTCTTGAGAAACAGATAGGGGTTATGGTTAGGAGGAATACCTGTTGAGTGTTAGGAAGGTATGCGCGTACCGTAGAGAGATCAGACCGATTGTGAAGAACTCCTTTTTGTCTGGGCAGGACTACCTGTAAATAAGAATGCAAGACCACCGGATTTTAGTTAGACAATAAGTGAGGGAACTGCCTTGGGCCTAGGAAATATTATACTTCCTTTCGAAGGTGGTCAGTTCCCTTTTTAATACAAATTGATGCAAATGATAATAAAGAAGCTATTGTGAACTCATAATTTAGGTATCTCGTTACTAAAAGCAATAGAGACTAAATTACCAATAATAGAATGTCATGTTGTTTGTTTGGTCACTGGTTATTGATATGTTCATATCAAGTTACAGGGATAGACCAAGCTGGAAACGAGATTTTTTTGAGGTGAATAGGTGAAAGGTTGGTTTTGGTATAAGTCATAGTGACCGATGCCGGTCACTAGATAACCGATCGCGGGTACAAAATCGGTACCAGTAGGGAATAACCAATATCAGTAGGGGTAGTGATTTAGGGATTTTTAAATGGAGGTTGGTGTAAGGTGGTTATGAGGTTTGGAAGGTTGGTAGATGGTTGAGGGGAGTAGTAGGGTGATAGAGAAGACTCAGAGAGTGAGAGAGTTGTCTTTGGGGTAATATAGAGATGGATGACCGAAGGTTAGGTGCAGGTTGTTTCTGGGTAGTAGATCCAGGAGTGAGCTTATAATCCCTATGAATTAAAAATTCACAAAGTAGTGTCTAGAAGCCTACAAGGTGGTAAAAGAGACTACTTACTAGTTTCTGATGTGGATGCAGGTCCAAAGAATGTAGTGGCGAAGGTAAAGCCTAGTTGGGATGATCTAACAATCAGAAGTGATATGATGAAACTATCCTCCGACTCTCCCAAGTTTTAGATGAGTGTGACAATGCTCTAGTTGCTCAGTTCTAGTTTTTGGGCTCGATGCTCCTCTTTACAAACTCTTCTCTCCTTCTCACTTGTCTCTCCCTTGCAAATGGATCCGGATCCCTTCATTTTGGTTGGGGGAGGTCATTTACAAGGAACCGATGGCAGTTCCTAACCGACGCCAGCTGCATAGGGACTGATGTCGGTTAGGTCAAAGTTGGCTATTTTTAGTAAAATAGCCAAATTTCCCTCCTTTTCTCCCGAGGGGTCAGTTGTGGGCTTGGTCAAGTCATTATTAGGTTCGTTTTGATGCGGGTGAGGGGTGATGAGTCATGGGTGTGGGTCTGGACCAAGTCATAGGTCTTAATTAGGTTAGTTTAGGGTTAGGGCTAGGTCATAGTGAGGTGGCGAGGTGAGGTGGCAGGGTTAGAGATATGGATTTATTAATTATAAGGTAATTAATAAATAATTCAGTGTGTAAGGTTTTAGGTGGTGAGGTAGAGTTAGGTTGCGGGACGAGATATGGGGTACAGGATGTCGTAAGACCCAAATTTGGTGTCTACAACCAGTTACCCCTAACTAACCTTGGCCCCCCTTCAACTAGCATCGACCACTTGCTTCGTGACCGATACCAGTGCACTAACACCGACGTCAGCTAACCTTCAACCGACGCCGGTCACTATTGCGTCAAAAACCGCAACACCCAAACACCCATTTTTCCTTCAAATCCCATTTTTGATCCCTTCTACCCACCCAATCCTACCCAAATTCCCTCTACATAATTCCCCACCCCTTCTTAACCCAATCCCCTCCCTCTCCATTCCTATTTTAATTGATTTCCATCCCATAATTTAAAATTCATTTCCCCCAAAAACCTGTTTTCACCACCTGACCTCTAATTCATTTTAATAAACAAAACAAAGCGTAGGATTGAATCTTACCTCATCGTGCTACCATTTGCGTGGTGGCACCTCCGGCCGCTGCACTCGTGGTCCCCCAAATCCCTCTCCTACCTCTGCCATCACCAAATGACCTCTCGTTATCCAACCAATTAATCTGATCAAATCGATCCCACCCAGCTTGTGGATCCACCTATCGACCAACTATTACCTACCACGTGGCTTACCAACTCAATCCTCAATCTCAATCTACCACTTTCCACCTTTTCCACTCTCTCTTTTTGTTTTACCTAATTCGATAAAAGACAAATGATTTGAAAAATACGGCAATTTTTTCTTTTTTATAACCTACCTGAGTTGACCAGTGATGGTTTTACCTAAACTGACATCAGTCCTGTGTGTTAGCTTACCATGGTCAGTCATGCTTGACCGACATCAGTCCCCTTTAACCATGATCAGTTTACCTGCTTAGTCTTTTTTCTACCCCGTACCCCCAATTTTTTACCTGAATCCTTTTTTATCTTACCCACACCTAACTTGGCCACTTCACTTGACCCTTTTAACCTTATCATTTACCCCCTCACCTCGTCCTCCTGCCAGGAATCATTATTTTACTCATACATCGGCCCTACCCATGTTGTGACCTAGATATTTGGACCTGGAATGTTGTTAGTGACCTTTGACCTCATGTGTTCACTATACCTTACGGCAATGTTACCTATGTTGATGGACATACTAACCTTACCTTGCCTCTTCCTGTGACCATTTATCCTGACCTAACCCTTGGGTGTACTAGAAAATACCTACACGTTCCTACACCTGACCTGCATCATGTTTCCTGACCATATCCTATACCTTGGATACCAGAATCACTTCAACCTTGTTTTGATAAACCTATCAACATTAGAAGATGTAGAGTTTTCCTACTCTTCAACTTGGTACCGTGCTGCAGTTTATACATGTGCGTACGTTTGACTGTTACTACTTTTGACCCTGACCCATTACCTAGATTACTCGAGTAGACCTTTTTCCCTTTTTCCCCCGTTACCCACCTTCCTCTTCATCACATTCACCTTATATCAAACTATTCACTGATTCTGTCTTCTACCTCATCAGTTCCTAGTTTGAGGCGGATCACCTTCACCCACACATAGGGCAACCACATCTTATTTTTGTCAGTGTTGATTAATAATACAAGCTACGTAACAAAAAGGGGCAAAATGTAGACACCAAAATTGGGTCACACTCCCCTTGGTCCCTAGTCAAACAAACACATTGAACACATTCACCTAACCATGGCCCCTTTCATCTCACTCTAATATTAATTTAATTAAATTAATTCATTATCTCAAAATATTTATTATTTTAATATCCTAATTGAGATAATTCCCACATATCCACCTCTAGCCACCTCACCCTTAGACCTGTTCTTAGTATGTTTCCATAACTAACTAAGACCTACCTAAACCCTAAAAATAAAATCCTATATTCCCTCTAACCACATTCCCATGTGTTAGAAAGGAAGCTTCTATTCTAATCCTTGGGGCAAATGAACGAGATCCTAGAAACTCAAGGGGATTTGCCTAGTTTAGTAATCCTTGGAAATCCCACCCTAACTGACGTCGGTCACCCTAAACCACTACCGGTCAACCCGGAACCACTGTCGGTTACCATTTAACCCCCAAAACAACCTTATTTCAAGGTTAGCACATTTCTGAGAGATTGACACATATTTTGAGAACAAATGATGAAACTAGAGCTGCATGCAAGTAGAACGAGCATTCTCACATGCATCAGAGTGCCCATAGCCAACATCAGAAGCACCCATAGAGCCATCTGCCTTCACGGGAGCATCCGGGGAAGTGTCAACACCACATAAAGTTCCTTCAATTTGATCACCCACCATTTCCAAATAGACATCAAGATCATACAAACAGTAAGTCCATTATTAACCAACACTTACCCATTTATCATTTGGTAGATTCTTTTACTTTTATTATTAGTTTATGCTCCCATTTCCATTCCACCACCATTTACCTCCATGCAAACTTGACCAACCCTTCACCCATACATTAAAACTTCCCATACCTAGATTTTAATCATTCATGTGCATAACTGAGACCCACACGAACCTTACCATTTCCCTTCCATTTTCATCTACCCTAAGATCTGTCACCCCACCAAGTTTTTACTGAGTTTTCTGTTTCACGACCATACCGACACCGGTTACCTACAACCGTCGCTGGTTAACCTAAACTGACATTGGTCATACCAGACCGACGTCACTCTTTGTGTTTTTGACCAGAAACCAAGAATAGAGTTTCCACTCTCTACCCAATACCCAAAATGGCCTAGAACCTGACCCTAACTAATACCTGTATTCTGACAAAGACCTTGACCTTCAGATTCAGTCATAGCTTAGCCTATTGTGAACAAATTCTCTTATTGTAGACAAATGAGATACCTAAATAATTTCAGCTACAATAGGATTTCCTTTATTTTTGGCATTAAGTTTTTTTAAATAGTGGATTGATATCCATTTAGGAAGTATCACACTTCCCAGATCTAGCATACGTTAGGAAGTCCACTGCATAAAGTGTTTAACTTTTATTTGGTGGTCTTGTTTCCATTTCAGGTAGTTCCTCCAAGCAAATAGGAATCTCTCACGATCAAATGTGGATCAAGAAGTCATATGCATGCAACAACCTATAACCAATAGTTTGATAGGTATTCCTCCTAGCCCTTTACCCTTATCCGTTTCATCAACATTCGAAGAAATGATCTAGAATCAGGTGAAATAAGGGGAAAAAATTAATTTCATGTCCAAGTAAATTTCAGATGACCTAAATATGGAAGGGATAAGGCCATTAACTATAGTATTACAATTAGTAGATAGATCAACACTAAGGCCTGAATGAGTCCTTGAGGACATTGTTTTGTTTGTAGAATCTTGGGAATACCCTACTAATTCTATTGTCCTTTAAACAAAATTGAGTTTAGGAGGTTTTCCTATTATTCTAGGAAGTCCATGGCTGACCACTTCTTATGCATTCAAAGGTTGAAGGTGTGGTAACATGATAATTTCCAATGGAAGTGGTACTAAGAAGCTTATGCTCTATCCTCCTGCCTAACCGTTGAATGATGAAAATCAAACAATTTGGGTTGAAGAACCAGAAGTTGATCACATCTCTATAAAACATCTCATGATGTTGGAGAAATCATGTATAATACAAAATCATGAGGAAGATGTTTTTCTCTCTAATATCTTTCAGAATAACTATGGAAGAAATGAGGAAGTTGATCATAGATTAAGATGCTTGAGTTGTCCCTTGAACCATTTTCTACCTCAACAAATCACCAAGAGTATTCCAGGTAAGAATTACATTCTTCACCAACTTACTGCCTATGGTTGCATACTTAATTCAGTTAATAACAACATTTTTAAAATGATGGATCTCTCCAAGAAATTTAAAATAACATGAGGAAGAAAAGTCAATGTCAACAAAATGTTGAATGGATAACAAGAGAAATTAATGATTTATCTTCTTCAAAAACATAAAACAACATTTTTTTGGGATTATGGTAATATGCATGGGATTCATCCTAGGATTTTTACTCATAATACTTATATTAAGAAAAATTATAACCCAATCAGGTAACCACAAAGGAGGATGAACCCAATAGTAAGAGATATTGTAAAAGGAAAATTGAGGAAGTTGTTGGAAGCTAGATTTATTTACCCCATATCAAATAGTCAATGGGTATCACCTCTTGTAATTTTGCCAAATAAGAATGAGAAATAGAGGATCTACGTAGAGTACAGGGAGATGAATTCAACCATAAATAAATATCACTTCCTATTTCCCTTCATTAATCAAGTACTTGATACTCTAGAAAGGTAAGAAGTACCTCTCTTTTATTGATGGATATAGTGGATATAATCAGATTTAGAATTCACTAGAGGATCAAGACAAAAATACCTTCACATGTCAATGGGGAACATTTTCCTATTCATTTCTTCCATTTGGCTTTTGCAATGCACCTGCTACATTCCATAGGGTAGTCTTGAGTATCTTTTCTGATTTTACAAATGTCTACATGGAAGTCTATATGGATGAATTTAATGTACATGACAACACTTTTGAAGAAGATATGCAAAATATGGATAAAGTATTAAAAATATGAAAAGAGCAAAACTTATGCTTGAGTAATGAGAAGTGATACATGATGATGTTTGTAGGTATAGTATTGAGACACTACCTTTTATTTAAAGGAATTCAAGTTTATTCAAAAAATGTATCTGTTATAGTCAACCTACCAACACCAAGGAAATAAAAGGATATTAGAAGCTTTCTAGACAATGTTGGATATTACAGAAGGTTCATATAAGATTTTAGCAAGATTGTAGTGCCACTTTTTACATTAATAGAAAAGGATGCTAATTTTGTATGGACTGAGTGTTGTGAAGGTGACTTTCAAAATTTGAAACAAATGCTAACTACTGCTCTTGTATTAAGAGGACCTGATTGGAATCTTCCTTTCCACATCCACATAGATGTATCAAACCATGCTATTGGACGTGTCCTAGGATAAAAAGATGGAATTATGAATTACGTAATTTATTATGTTAGCAAGAACTTGCAACATGTAGAGTTAAATTATACAATAATGAAAAAGGAGTTCTTGGTAGTTATATAAGCTATCAAAAAATTCAGACACTAGATCACAAATTATCCAGTGTTCATTCATACTGATCATGTTGCAATCAAATATTTGATAAACAAACCATTAGTAAGCAAAAAAATCATAAGGTGGTTTCTCCTCTTATAAGACTTTGATGTCACCATGGTGCACAATCCTAACAAGGATAATGTGGTAGAATATTTCCTCTCTAGGATGGAGACCAACAATGAGGATAAATTATTTGATGATTCCTTTCCATATAAGAAATTATTTACTATATATACAACAACACCTTGGTATGGAGACATATCTAACTACTTGGTCTCAGGTAAAACACATCCACATTATTTATACTTTTAGAAGAAATACATAGTTGAAAAGAGTGTACATTCTTCTTAGATAGATGATGATGAGTGTTGTTGATGATCATACTTTAATCATATTATTATGTAAATCTAAGGAGGTTTCCATGGATTTTTATAACAAAGGAAATCATAGGAATTGTGTCTTAGCACGTACTTTAACAGAAAAATAATAAAATAATAAAATAATCATTATTACAAAATAAAATTCTTGAAAGGAAAAATACGATCACAAATAGAATTGAAAAGTTCTTAACTTAATTAACTATGGAAAAACAAATGCATCAAAATAATAGAACCAATCCTGAAACAGTAAATGAATCTAAGTATACAGAAAGGAAATAAATGTAAATTCCCCTTTTAGTTGGGTAGCAGTGGCCCTTGTTCATTCCCTTTGACCAGTTTTAGTATTGAAATTCACACAACAAAGATTTCCCCTGAATCTTCTATCTTATTAAATTGAAAGAGTGTGCTTGTACAAATAAATCAAATAAATGAACCAAAAATCTAGATCTAAATACATTAGCTCATTTATACATGATCAATTCTAATATCTTTAGGGGAGAACTATTTATTCCCAATAACTAACATCTATTTAACTAAATGTTAAATGAAACAACGACTATCTATTTTAAGGAGTACATTTATGAAGGAGCATTCCTTGAAGTATTTAGATTTGAATCAATTGTGACAACTATACAAGAGGTCCATGATTGATTCCTTTGAGGGAGATAGTAAATATTCTAGATGTTCCCCACTTCCCGTATCCAAGTGAATGAAGTAACTAGACCTCAAAATCGTCTTGAATATAATTTGAGTTAATGGCACACGTTTCCTATTCATGATGTGGTGCTGCCAACTGTACTTCTAGTAGTTTGAGCTATCTATATGTTTATGTGAATCCCTTGATTTGAGGAATTCAAAGTTGATGATTTGGATGATCTTGGTGTTATATTGCGAGTCCTCTATTAATTTGGAGGTGATTCCTATGCCAACACACTAATTGAGTCCTGAGATGGTGTGCAAATTGAGTCCTGCGCTATTGTTGATCTTCTCATGTGATAACTCAACATATAATTTTCCAAAGGTAATGTTAATAAGAATAAAAATATCAATTTAAGAAATTTTTGAAGAAGAATTAACAAGATAAAAATAACAAACATATGCACAATAATTCCTTCAAAAACATAGTAAAGTATTAAGTATAAGAAGTTAACATTATAAATTGTGTAGTATGATATAAAAATAGTATGGGTATTAACATGGTTTAAACATTAGAAAACAGGGTTCATTACTCCCCAGGACTAAAGGTTTAGCAAGTCATCCTACTACCTATTTTAAAATTGCTCTAGAATCCCTGAACAATTATATTCATTAGCAAATGTATGCCAAGTTTCATCCATTATAGTGTTATAGAATTCAAATAACTCAATAACATTATCTCTCTAAGTCTTGTAACTACCCTCAGGATGATCATGTATTGAATACCATCTTGGCACCGGTGTAATGAAAAGTGGGTTCCTTTATTACATACCAATCCATTGTTCCTTGAGATATAGAATACTCTTGTGGATATCTTTGACTTGTTTTAAAGACCATCAGAGATTTGTTGGTGAAACCACCTCCTTTCTCTTATATTACTCTGCAAGAAGTTGATATCTGGATTGAAAAGTGAGGAAGTTGACATTAAATGTTGGAATTACTTGTTATTTGAAATTTTTGACACAATTTTAAGAATAACTGTGTATCTATCCATTAGATGTAAATAGTATACCCATGAACGAAACCTGTTAAAGAACTAAATTGGGGCTAGTAAATCATGCCTCATCAAGAGGCATATTGTAGATTCTGATTACACAAATATTTCCCTCTAATCCCTCCATTAACCTTGGTTCTTGAGAGTAGAGACAGAGGCCCTTAACTAGACTTCCCCAATGTAAAGATTAATGGGAATTTCAATTTTCTCAGGGAGAAGAAACTTATGCACATAGAATTCACAAAACATTTTTTACTCAATATCATTACCGGATATATATATAAATAATTTTTTTTATCATCACCAAACTCTATGTCCCTCATGACATGAACCCTAGATATTTTCCATTTGAAAAAATGATCTTTTAGAAATAATGCATAAAAATTTGAAGGGGGTCTGCAAGAAAGAACCTGGTCTTAGAGATGACTAAATGTAACTACATTTTGTTTTAACAATTTATTTTCTACTTTCAAACTTTTTTTCTCTTTAGAAACTTACTTGAACCCGTAACATTCATCCATCCACTTTACCATTCCCTTTAAAAAACAATTTTAGGAAAGAAAAAATCAGTTTGAATAGCTTATTCTTCCCTAGTCATAGGCTCTTATTATTTTATGTTTTCTTGCAAAAGTACAAGAGATGTGCCAAGTTCCTTTATCCTGACCTGAAGGGATTGGATCTTCCAATCTCTTTCCTCTAGGGATTTCTATAGCTAGAAAGTTACCTCTTCATGTTGTGCCACAATTAGCTATAATTGTTGAATCTCTTGATTTTTAACAGTTTCCTCAAGGAGTAACTGAAGATGATTGATTCTTTCTTGAGCTAATTGTAGCTCAAAATGGATTTTGGATAAAGAAAAGAATTTAAGAGTAATAATATCAAAATTAGAGGGAGAACTAGGTTCTTCCTCTTCCCTAATTACCTTCCCTTTGTCCTTAATAGGTGACTCTTCAGTCGTGGGTAAGGAATGGTCAATTTATTATTCTATATCAGGAACAGACATGGATACTAATTTTTCATGAGATACATGTGGAGTTTTGACTAGGATTTTCATTATTTTGGTTGCCTCTTATTATTCCTGGGATGGAGGATTTTCAATTGGGGTTTCATGTAGGGCATGTGTAGGTCTGGATGTCCTGAGGCACTTTCTAGGTCTCTCAAAAGTTAAGGGTGCTTTCTCCACTACTACTTCAGGGATCAAGGAACATTGCTTTTATAAATTCAGCCATTTCTTCATTCCATTATTCTTTTTAACAAATTGGAGTTTTTATATTAGATGAATTAAACCCTAGATATTTAAATATGACGTACCCCAATGAAACTTTTCTATAGTAGCAAAAATGGAATCATATAAAAAATTGAGGTAAATTGATCTTATACTGGGGATTACTTTTACCATATCAGAGATGGATTAACATTCTTAGTATAAGTCTCAAAAACTTAATTAACCATTTGGCCTCTTCTGTCCATGATTCAATGGGGGTTATTCTTTTGAAACCTTTATATTTACCCTTTTTATCTATTACAAATTGTACTTTCTCCTTCTTTCCTAAAGAAAATATCTTAATTATTTCAGCATATATTGTTCTATTACTTAATGCTAACCCTACATCGGGTATGCCTAAAAGATGATTGATGACTATTGGAGTAAAGGGAATATTCTTACCTTGAACAATAGAGTATCATTCCTCCATATTTCTTGAAAATTCCTTATTCATTTCCACGTTGAATTCCTCATAAGCCAACAAAAAGTCCATCCATCCTACATTTTCAAAAATTTCAACTGAATTTGCATCAGCCAAAAGATCCATAGAACTTGGTTCATGTCACAGTCGAGGCCCCATGTATAAATTTGAAAAAATAGGAAAATGAAAAAGGGCACATGAATGATAGTAAAAAGGTTTGCAGAGTTGTGGGTAAGCGCAAGAGTGAATGGTGGCATAGGAGTGGAAAGGTCTAAATCAAAAAGTAGCAGCAAAGCAGAAATGATATGTAATAAATATAACTAAATTGGGAAAGATACGATGGAATCCCAAGGTGATGATGGAATTGATTTGGCATGTGTGAGGATTATGGAGGAAGTGAATTACATATTTTCTTGGGATTTGCAAAGTGTGTGGAGTGATTGGGAATGCAATGGATAATTAATTGTACGATGCTTAACATTCAACAAATCATAATTAAAATATTTCCTATATTCAAGAAGTGAATTAATTGCACATACCTTGTTAAATGAACTTATCACATCCTCTCCGCCATTTCCATATTGGTTTAATGCTCCATTCACATATGGTCCTTCCTTTATTGTTTATTAGATTTAGTGGATACGACTGTCATTTTTGGTTTTCGATCCTTTGATTTTTTTTGAAGCACTGACCACTATTTCTAGTTTTCATCCAATGCTTCAAAGGAGGATGACCACCATTTCTGGTTTTTAGTTATCTCCTCTTTATTGTATAGTAAAAGGTAGCTCAAGTTTGAGTTGTGTTAGACAAAGACACCTTGTCCACACAATCCGGATCTAAATCTTCTTGAAGTTATTTTGGAAACTCTTCTTTGGATTTTGGTTTATGGTACATCCTCTGTATATGCCCATTAACCAACATTGCATTTTTTCTCTCCATCTATTGGAATCAATTGAATAGTCCCATTGTCAAATATTTGTGTAATATGTTATGGGACCATCTATCTCATTTGCATCTTCCCTTTAAAGTCCTTTTACTTTAAATCAAATAGCATATCCCAATATCCTTCTTGAAATTTCCTTGGCATTATTTTATATCATGCCAAATATCTCTCTAATGTTAGATGATTTCAGTATGATGTAATGCCTAAAGTCTAATTTCATCTAACTCATTCAATCGAACAATTCTAGCTTGTTGTGTTTCTATTAATTCAGTTCCCACTTCACCTATTGTCCTTAAGGTTTGAATCTCAAATCCTATAGGTATAATTGGCTTCTTACCATAGAATAATTCATAGGGAGTAAACCCTATGGTTGTCTCTAAGTAGTGTTGTAGATCCATACTACTTCAGGTAGTTTTTGAACCTAGTTCTTCCTTGAGATATGCATTTTTTTGTGAACATACTTTCTAACTCTCTGTCAGTAACCTCCACTTGACCGTTGGCCTGTGGGTGGTATGGTGATGAATTCTTGTTCTTCAAATGGTACATTTCCACAAAATGTATGATTACTCCTAACATTTTTGTTTGTCCTTGATCTGACACAATGGATCTTAGTGTTCCAAATCTTTGGAAAATATGCTCATATAAGAAATATGCAACCTTTTCATCTCTTTCATATTGTAGTGCCTACACTTCAGACAATTTAGTGACATAATTAGTGCAAACTAGGATGTACTACTTCCCTTAAGAGGTTGGGTCAATTGGTCTAATAAAATCCAACCCCCACTTCTCAAATGGTTCCAAGACAACATGGGTTTGGATTGGTATTTTAGATGTAAATTTTTGTTTTCTCAGCCTTTGACATTGATCATATCTCCATACATACTTTCAGACATTCTTAAACAAGGAAGACCAATAGTAACTAGCTCCTAAAACTTTATGAATGGTCCTTTGAACTAAATAATTACCACCTGATGGTTCACAACATGCTCTAAGTATGTCAAATACTTGATTTTCAGCTACACACCTGCAAAAAAAATGATCAAATCCACTTTTGAAAAGGATTCCATTTAACCAAGTATACATCACACTTTGTTTAATTAATTGTTTTCTTTGATTTTGTGTGGAAATTTTTGGAAACTTCTTTTTCGCTAAGTAATTATCCATATCTATATACCAAGGAGAGGTAGATGAAAATGCAAACAAATGCTCATTTGGAAATTCATCATTGACATGCTTTTCTTCTTCTGAAGTGGTAATTCTAGAAATAAAATTAGCTACCACGGTGGATTTTTTTACCTTGTCAACCATTTTAATGTTAAACTCCTGTAGAAGTAATAACCACCTTACAATTATGTCATGCACTAAAGGTTTGTTCATTAGATATTTGATGGTAGAGTGGTCAGTATGAAAAATCACTTCATATCTTGTAATATATTGTCAAAACTTGTTGATTGAACATACTACAATAAGAAATTCTTTCTGAGTTGTTGTGTAGTTCCGTTCAATAGGGGAAATGTTTTTACTAATGTAGTAAATTGCATACATAGTATATTCTTCCTCTTTCTTGCCAAGGACAACACCTACTACTTCATTAGAGTCATTTGTTTATATATAAAAGGGAATCTTCCAATTTGGGGCACTCAACACTAGTGTTCTTGTGAGCTTGTCTTTGATAGCATCAAAATATTGTTGACATGATTCTATCCATTCAAACTTAGGATATTTATTTAAGAGAGCAAATAATGGAGAAGCAATTATGCTAAAATATGAAATAAATCTTCAATAGTAACTAGCATGACCAAGAAATGTTCTTACCTTAGTTTGTTTGGTGGGAGATGGGAGTTTTACCATGATATCAACCTTGCTTAGATCTACCTTAATTCCCTTATCTAAGACATGATGGCCTAAAAATATGCCTTGTTCCATCATGAACAAACATTTTTCATGATTCATGGACAATTGATATTTTTCACATCGAACAAGAAATTTATCCAGATTGTTGACTACTTCCTGTAATGTTTCCCCATAAATTTTCTAATCATCCATGTAAATTTCTACATAATCATGGGTGAGATCAGAAAATATTTCCAACATGGCTCTTTGAAAAGTTGTAGGAGCATTACATAAAGCAAAAGGTAGCACTCTGTAAGAAATTTTTCCTCAAGGACAGGTGAAAGTTGTTTTATTTTGATCTTCAGGAGCCACTGTTATTTGGTTGTATTCGTTGAACCCATCAACGGATGAAAAGTACCTTTTTCCAGATAGATTATTTGAGACCCAATCAATAAAAGGTAATGGAAAATAATCCCTATGAGTTTTCTTATTCAATTCCCTATAGTCCAAAAAAAACTTCATTTTCCATTGTTTTTAGACACTATGAATAATGGATAAACCCATTGAATGTATGAGATTGGATAAAAAAAATCTACGTTCAAAAGTTTCTCAATTTCTATTTTTACAATATATCTTAGAGCAGGGTTTATCCTTCTTTGAGGTTTCCTAATTGGTCTAGAACCAACATTATAGATATGGTGTATACAAATATTGATATGAATACCCTTCATGTCACTATATTCCCAAGAAAAAGCTTGAGGATCAGATAATAAGAATTTAAATAGAGTATTTTCCAACTAATTAGTTAACCAACTATTAATTGTCAATGTATTTCCTAGGAGAATAGGTAATTGTTTTGTAGCTAGATGAGCTAAATCTATAACGATGTATTATCTTAATAATGTGTTTAATGGACACCTGTGTGGTAGTAACCTATCAACAGAAGCAATGTTTTGAAAAATGTTCTCGGTTAGATCTATGTTTCATACAAAGCGACACATTATGGGTTGGTTATTTTAATCCATATAATCATCTCTTGTTTTAGTTATTTTCAGTGGAGGAATTGAATTAGACACAACACAAGAATCAAGCACATTACTTGAATTGAATCTAGCGTAGGACTTAGGTGTAGGACTTATACTTTGTCCATTACAAGACTCATGTTCATCATATTGGATTTTATTTGAGTGTTCTTGAATTATGACCATGGCTAGAGAAGAGATGATATCATTCGAATCATCTGAATCATATTTAGAAAATTGTTTTTTTTCTGTGGATAATGGTTTAGAAGTAGGGTATAATGACAATTTTTTTGAATCTTTACCATTAATGATCACCATATTCCTTGTCCTGAAATCAATAAGGGTGACAACTATGGCTAACCAAGGTATTCGTAGGACTATAGGGTATTCAATATTTCTGTTATTTATTTATATTATCATGAAATATACCACATAGTCCTAGGATTTGATAGTAATAGTGACATACTCAATTATTCCCTTTGGTTTGTTCACTGACTGGTTTTCCATTTACAAAACATTATATGTGGATTGAGGTTTAATTAGAGATAATGTGGAAAAATTATTTGTTGTCATAACGTTGATGGAAGCTCCTAGATCAATCAAAACATTAGGAATATGGACTTCTCTTATGCATATTATTACAATAGGGCTTACACGGTGTCTATATTTAAGAGGGGGGATATGCCCTTCCAAAATACTAAAAATATTTCCATTAACATCGATGGTTTTAGGTTAGTTCTTCCTTCTGCCTATAGCCTTGAAACAAAGCTCTTTAATTATTTTGTTTAACTCATGGATTTCCTTAAGATCCTGAAATAGGGGAATGTCGATACTTATCTTCCTCAATACTTGAATTAATTCTGATTCTAGGTTTTTAGTGACTATGGTACTTAGTTCCTCAGAGAGTCTATATGGAAAGGAAATATCATTATTTGGTTGAGGAGTTTCTTCAACAATACTAGGCTACGTTTCTTCTGGTTTTTCTACTTCTTTAGGAATTTCTTCTATCACGAGAGAGGAAGGTTTTGAAGTAACATTCCCTAAATGCAACATGATATTCTTACAATCAAGCAAGTTCATTGTGGTATTTTTTTCTGACTCTATAGTATACGTTCGGTTTTCCTTCCTCACATTTTTGGGGTTTTCCATAGTTTGTGCAAGTATCTATGGCTGGGAAGATTGATCTGATTGGTTGGCATTAGTGGGTCCAGTCAACAAGGATTTTTGACCAAGTGAGATCTTCTTTGATTATTATATTATTGTCCAGACACTTGAGAAAAATTCCATTGTTATTGGTAATGAAGATTAAACTGTTGGAATGGTGGAATTTTGGGTTGTGGAGCCCAAGGTTTTTGATAATAATTTTGTGGGGCATTCCAATTTCGGCTCCACTTCTGCAAGAATTTTTGAACCAAAGGTTGGGGATATGGCCATGGTGCATTCCATTGATTTAGGGCTCACTGTGATTTTGGGATGTAGGGATGAATTTGGTTGGATTGAAAATTTACCCCTTTCCTTTGATCAATATAATTGAGGTCAGATTCATATTGCGTGTTTTGTTTTAAATGATTATTTAGCAAGGGAAGCAATCCACATTATTCTATGGAATCGTTGAGTTCACAAAGAATAAATATTTCTTTCTTGTTTAAGGGGAAATATTTGAGTCCATGTTCATCTGTACATCTTGGGTAGTAGATGAAAAAAGGATCTGTATTCCTATCCTTTTCTCTATATCAATATTTTTATTGAGTTGGACTAAAAGGTTTTCTCTCAAATTTGAAATCTCTTCTCTTAATTTGGTTAGATCCCCAATGACCATTTTACCCTTTTGTCTTATAAAATTGGGGTGAGTTTGAGAGTAATTCCTAATAAGGTCGACAATTTCTATAAAATCTAAGTTGTTCATGTCTCCCTTTCCCATTAAATTGAATTCTTCTTGTATGTCTTCATCCAACCCTTTAAGAAATAAGGTTTTAAGTAAATTAATATCCAAACAAGTACCACACCTTTTGTGAAGGAAGAGGAACATATCCAAATCATTCTCTACACTTTCATCTTCCTTTTTTTGAATCCTAAAAATTTCTTCTTTCCTATCCCTTACTCTATAGTAATCCTGATACTTATCCAAGAAAACATGTTCCATCTCTTCCCATTTATGGATGGAGGTAGGGATCAAAACCATAAACCACTTCATAGTTGTATCTTTTAAAGTGGAGGGAAACAATTTAAGATTTTGGGAATCAGAAGTACAATCATATGTTTGGCATAAAACCTTGAACACATAAAAGAATTGGTCAGGGTCTTCTGAAACTAATCCTCTAAAAGTTGGTAAGATAGAGGGAGATATATTTTTCATAGGAGCCTAATTATTATGGTCTAATTCAATGGGGTAGGTAAATGTTTTGAAAATTGGAGGGTTTCCATTATTTAAACCATTGCTATTCTCTACTTCTTTAGCCATCCTTATTTGGTCAATAAGTTGTTCCATAGGCTAGTTTTGAGGGGAGTTTTAAAGTTTTATTTGAATGAATCTACCTCTACAGTCTCTAGGTCTAAACATAATATCCTATCATACCAATATTCCTAACTATTAGTACTAAACTTAATTATTTGTTCTCCAATATTCTAGACTCAGAGGATTTTTGCGGTCACTAAAAGGTCTTCTGATTCAAAAGAAAGAGTTACGGAAATGAAATTTCTAAATAGAAACTTACAAGAAAATCAAGAAGTACATTTAGTTAGCACCTTAACCTTTGATAACACCTTGAGTTCCCCATAAATGACACCAAAAATTGAAGAGTGTCATTGATGATCGTACTTTAATCATATTATTCTATCAATCTAGGGAGGTGTCAATGGCTATGTGCAACCAAGGAAATAGTAGGAATTGTGTCTTAGCACACACTTTAATAGCAATACTAAGAAAATAATGAGTTGATCATCATTACAAAATGAAATTAGTGAAAGGAAAAATATGGTCACAAACAAAATTCGAAGGTTATTAACGTAATTAACTATGGAAAAAAATGCATCAAATTAATAGAACCAATACTGAAACAATAAATGTGTCCAAGAATGTAGAAAGGAATAAATGTAAATATCCCTTTTCATTGGGCAGGAGTGGCCTTTTCTCCTTCCCTTTGATTAGGTTTAGTATTGAAATTCACACAACAGAGATTTTCCCTAAATCTTCTATCTTATTGAATCAAAAGATTATGCTTGTATAAATCAATCAAATAACTAAACCTAATCTCTAAATATAAATACATTTGATCCTTTATACATGAGTAATTCTAGTATCTTAGGAGAGAACTAGTTATTCGCAATAATTGGCATCTACTTAACTAAATGTTAACTAAAAAAATCACTATTTAGTTTAAGGAGTACATTTATGGAAGGAGAAATCCTTGCAGTATTTAGATTTGAATCAATCATAACAACTCTAGAGGAGGTCTGTGATTAACTCATTTGAGGGATTCAATCAGTGTTGGAATATTCTTCATATATTTCATTGATTAAAGGGAATTGCGGTGATAGTAAATGTTCTAATTGTTGGCCGCATCCTGTTTCCTAGTGACTAGAGTAAATAGACCTCAAAATCAACCTGAATATAGGTTGAGTTAATGGCACATGTTTCAAGTTCATGATGTAGTGGTTCTAGTTTTATTTACATTAATTTTAGCTATCTATATGTTTACGTGAATCCCTTGTTTCGAAGAATTCAGATTTGATGATCTAGATGAGCTCGGTGTTGTACTATGAGTCCTTTATTAATGAGGAGGTGAGTCCTGTACTAAGGCGAGTCCTATGCCAACACACAAATTGAGTTCTGCATCGGTGCAAAATTTGAGTTTTGCACTATTTCCATTCTGCTCTTGTGATAACTCAACATATAATTTTCCAAAGGTAATGTTAAAGCTTATAAAAGGATCAATTTAAGCCATTTTTGAGGAATAATCAAGAAGATAAAATAATAGACATATACACAATAATTCCTGAAAAAAAAAATAATGTGTTAAGTATAAACAGTTAACATTATACATCATGCAGTATGATATCAAAATAGTATGGGGCTTAACATGGTTTATAACATGGTTTAAACATAATAAAATGGGGTTCATTAGCTGAATTTATATTTCATATAGGAAAAGATCAAATAATGAGAAGATGTATAGAGGATGAGGAGATATTTGATCTCCTTAGATCCTATCACAATGAACCTTGTGGAGGAAAATTTTCTACAAAAGAAAAACGTAAAATATTTTGACTACTTGTTATTATTAGCCAACATTGCATAAGGATGCAACTCTATACACCTAGATATGTGATAGATGCCAGAGAATGGGAAGTCCCACTAGATCTGATGAAATACCATTGCAACCTCCATTGGTCTTGTATCCTTTTAAAAAGTGGTGTTTATATTTTATTGGCCCTATAGACCCTAATTTCAGCAAAAGGATTATATCCTAGTATGTACATATTACCTAAAAAAGTGGACCGAGGTGAAGGAATTACCAAACCAGAAAAGTGATAAAGTAACCAATTTCCTATATGATCACATCTTCACCAGGTATGAAGTTCCAAGGAAAATTGTAATAGATAAAGGAACACATTAGACTACTGATGTGATTTCTAATCTGGTTAAGGAGTATGAAATCAGGCATAGGAAGTCTACACCATGGCACCCACAATATAAGGGCCAAGTAGAGGTTACAAATAGGGAGTTAGGGGCCGTATTGAAAAATACCATTTTAATCCAAAGGAAATATTGGTTATAAAAATTATAAAATCAGTCTAGGCATTTAACACAACATAGAAAACCACAAGTGTATTCATACCATTTGAACTCTTGTATGACAAGACTATTGTTTTGCTAATTGAATTTGAGAACAAAACATTGAGGAATGCACTTGACCTAGGCATAGATTTATCAAAAACTCAAAGACAGATAATTCTACAACTCAATGAGGTGATTGAATTAAGAAGACATATAGTACATGATACAAAGGTGGTGCAAAAGTAAATAGTAAAATGACATAATCGGTACATCAAGACTCTATCATTTCAAGAAGGTGAGTGGGAACTCTTGTTTGATTCAAAATGCAAGGATAATATAGGAAAACTTAGGACAAGGTGGCTAGGCCACTATGAGATTGAGAAGATATTACCTAATGAAGCTATTAAAATTACCACCATAGATCCTGTGAGGTTAAAACTATTGGTGAATGGCCAAATGTTGAGATTGTACAAGAAGCTAGTTGACAGAGATTCATTTGTGAAGTAGTTCATAGGAGGTCAAAGAAGAATAGAAGTAAGGAAATTAGAGTTAACCTTAGGGGTTAAGCCTATTGGATCACCTTTTGAGATTTTAGAGGATTGAGAGATTTTAGTGGCCCTGGTGCATTCTTATTCATGAATACTCTAAGGTCAAATAAATTATTTGTGATCAACCCTTCTAGTGATCAACAATACTCTACTAAAACATTTATTTCATGAAGTTTTTGTTTTATGAGGTTTGATGTCACGAAATTGTAGGAGGGTATGCTCTCCATTATAAAGAGAGCATGTAATGACTACAAATTACACTTACAGCTACATGATGTAAGACCTTATTTTTTTCTTTTACGTTTAGGAGAACTGATGATGTAATGATGAAGATAAGGAATGCATGCATGTTTGGGTGATGAGAAAGCCATGGATGGAAACCCAACTGATTAGAGTTCCCTCTCTTGGAATTATACATTTGTAATAAGGAGCACCAACAACAATTAAAAACACATCTACAACATCAAAAATAATTTGTATGCAACCAAATAACTCAAAGCTAATCAGCATGATCAAAAAATATTTCATGCAAACCACGAGATAAGTGCACTCAACTATCACTTCACTAAATTATAATTAGTTTAATAATATTTAATTAGTATTTATGCCTAGTCATCATGAATGTGTGACATTTAAACACCACACCCTTTCAAACAATGACGAGTCCACTTTACCCCCTCCATAGAAACCAATGTTGTCACATCACTTTGCTTCATATGCTCTACAGTGTCACATCTATTAATGATTAATTACTTGTAACCATATCACTTGTCCTCTTGCAAAAAAAGCTTAAAATATGTGAAAAAAATCAATTCAACTCAATTGTGCAAAATTCTTTCAAGACACTACTATATTTTTATGTATTGAGCTCAAAAGATGTTGCATATTCACCATGGAAGGAGACTTGATAAGATGAGAACTCACTCTACATTTTCCATTGTTCAGGAATCCTCATATTATTTAGTATTTTTAGGACCACGGGTGGATGGATTATATAAATGATTTTTAGGGTTTCAATAAAGCAATGGTGACATAATTTTTAGAAACAGTTAGCAATGGAGAGGCAAGGGTGAAAGGATTGTCCATCAGGATAAGTAATAAAATTCTTTCTGAAGTACCTGGTTTACCGACACAAGGAGAATTGTTTCCAGAAAAGGCTAACCCAAAAGCATCAAGGAGGAAATTCACAAATGTTGATGACCAGTTCATCTCAGATATGAAAACTACATTAAGAACCTCTCTTAAACCCTTATGGGAACAAGATGATACATTTTTATTCAATATTTTACTTGTGAAAAGAGGTATTCTAGATTGAATATAGTGAATTTTAAGTTTTTGAATCATCTAAAGAATAACCATTAAGTGAATGTACCAAACTTCCTGCATGAAATGTTAAATAAAATGAGTCAATATGTACAGAGGGGAAGGGCAACATTGTCACACCATCGTATTATATCCTTAGTTATTAAACACACCTTGCAAAGAGATAATCCACAAATACTATGGGAAGACTTTGTAAGGGTAAATAGTCTTGAGACTTTGTTAAGGCACATGAGAAATAAAAGGAGTATCATTGAGAGATTTTTTGTATATGTAACTCAGGCTACAACATCCACATCCCAACCTCAAGAACCCTTAATTCATGAAGGTCTACAACATGCTGAAGAGAACCATGTACCAATCTCTCCTAAAAGGATTTTCATAGTTGAAACCTCATTGGAGTTATCCACTCATGAAACCTCCAATTCCAAGAGAAAACAGATGTCTTCTCATTCTACTCCCACACCGCCTAGGTGCTCCCATAGGATTAAAAAGGTCAAATACTTCCAAATCAACATAGTCACAACCTATATCACTAGAAAGTGATTTATAATCTACAAAGGGATACTTTGAGCCTTAACCAATGAAGACAAAGAAAGAATACAATGGTGTCACTTTTTATGAGTAAGAATACCCTTAACAACCCATGGAGGAGCAAAAAGAGACAAATAAGGAGGAGGAGGTAGTTCATGTCATGGAAGGTCATGAGGAGAGACATAAAAAGAGGAATTTGGAGGAGAAAGTAGGAAAGGAAAAATGTCATAAGTTTTTGAGAAAGTCATTGAGAAACATGAACAAGAAATTTTAGAAAGATAGATGTGTGTGGTGGTTGAACAAGTCATTGAGTCGCAAGAGAAAAAATAAAAAAAAATTCCTACAGATGCCGATGAAGTGGTTGAGCAATCACTACATGCCAATGTGCAATAAGTAAATGTAACACCACTTAAGCCCCAAATTATTAGTTAGGAAATTATAAGGGAATTGGTAGAACTACCTTGTAAGGATGTTGCAATTATAGACTATTAGAGCCTATGTTAATAGTATGAAGGGAAATAGGAAATAAAAAAAAGAAGCCCTTATCTCCCAGCATAAGGAAGAACTAGAGTAAAAGGATAAAGAGAGTAAGAGGATTTGAAACCATAGGAACTAGGTGAAAGTCTAGGTGGCTTAGGAGTTAATTTAAGATGTTGGCCCCCAGTAAAATATTTATTGTTATCTTCTATGAAGGACAATATCTTGCAACATAGAATCATTACCTCAATCAAGTCTAACATGTCATATGGATATGAAGAATACATCTGTGTGGATTCTTTAATTTAGATTAGAACAACATCCATGAACTGTTAGAACTTGTTATTTTGAGAGTTGATATTTACATTTTTGCCATCTAACCTTGTGACAGGGAAGTGGGATCCCAACATCATAGTCAAGTTTAGAGGGATGTACAATTTCAGTCCCTATGCTGTTAATTTTCAATACCTGAGATTGAGACTATTAGAAGCCTAGAAAAATTTAAGAGTATAGGAGTCTTGACAAAATATGACCACTTTTTGCTAGTGCTGAGGCCATAGAAAATATGAAGAGGTTACGCGGGGCCCAATACTAGGGCAAGAGATAAAGAATTTGGTCTACCCAATAAAAAGTTGATAAATTTTGGATAGATTTATCTACCCCTGCACAAATGAGAGAAAGGACTAGGAAAATATCATCTCTTGATTTCATGTGTGAAGTAAGATATCAATGTACAATTTTTTGCACATCCGTAAAGAAGAAAAATCCCAAGCTACAGAGTATGAAGAGATGCACTCTTACCAAATTTAGTGTAATTCAATATTTCAAAAGAGTGACCGATATACATTTGGTGATGGATAATGAAGGAATTTAGAAGGGTAAATAAATAGTTCTATAGGATACCATTGCAATCCCACACATACTTCTATTTTCTACAATTTATCATCAACTATGGACCTAAGTAACATACAATCCAATGACCCTATTTTTATTCATATTTTGGACAAGAAATCCTAGGTGAAACTTGTGGCTATAAATTGTCTGAAGAATTTTAAGGGGTATTCCTAATTGATTATTAGGCATTTTAATGTTAATCATGATATAGAGAGCCTATTATCATGCAAATGTACAACAAGGGAATTAGTCAATTTCCGAGCACGACAACTATACCCTTGTGTTAAGTTTTTCAAGTCCTATCATTCCAAGACACCTCGGGTATACCCAGTAAGTCCATGATGACCTCCCAGATTAACGTTATATCACAAACTTCTATGTGATTTAGGAAAGATTCCATTCATTCAATCCCTAGGAAATTTTAGAAGTTCATTAAACAATGTTGCAAGCTACTCCGTAGCTGTTGGGAAGGGTTATCACTAGCCTTCGTAGGGCTGGAGCATCCCCATAGAATGCAACGAGAGGAGCCAAATAAAAAATGGACATAGAGGTGATTCAAAGGTCTATGGGACATCACGGAAGTGATTCAGGAAGATTCATGGAAGGGCTCAGAGAAGTTTGGAGTAGTTTCGATCAAAATTAAGGTTCACAGGCCTAGGCAGTGTACAAATAAAAATAGATGCAAAACCTTTTGAAGGTGATTTCAGGAGCTCCGGATGGATTTAGTAGAAAAAAAAATCTCCAGAAATTTAATTTCAATCCCTATAAGTTGGTGAAATTATTTTTTTCACAATACTTTGGTGCAGTAGTTCTCTAAGCAATTTTTCTCATGCACAAGTGGAGTACCAAATTAAAACTCAGATTTTTAAGGGAACATTTGGAAGAATCAAGACCTGATACTATAACCATTGGATTTAAAATTATATTTCTAGTCAGTATCATATATAATTTCATTAAAACGTCCATCGGGAGCTCAAGTTATCATCATTTCAAGTTGTCCTCTTGGAGCAAGTTTGGGAGTTAGTCAAATTTGGGAAGACATGTGTCATCTCCAGGAGCCTGGCGAGATTTTGTGTCCCTGAAATCCATCAAGGTCAGGTACATAAACCATGGAAAAATGCACCCAACCCCCATATGACCTCTGGAACCTCATGCAACCTCCAGGCTTGTCAGTTCAGAACCTAGGAGCTTGCGAGAGCTCAAAGCCTTAACCATCTAATTGTTGCCATGTGTCATCACCAAGAGTGCCATGGAATTTGATTTCCCTCATGTACCTAATAGGCTAGGGACATTAAACCTTTAAAATTTTCCCCATCCCCTAAGGTATAATTCTAGTCACCCATATGACCCGCTTTCATCCCCTCAATGCTTTAAAGCTTATTTTCTAAATTTCATTCCCTGCCATCGGATGTCTGCAACATGTCGTCACCTTGCTAACCATAGAATTTTATGTCCTCCACATACCTCACATGTAAAGGACATCAAAACTTGAAAAATGTTCCCATCTCCCATTTGTGCTTCATTTAAACATTTTAAAAAACCTGCCTGCTTCCCTCTTCTAACATCTAACTCTCCTGTGCACAACTTCATTCCACCATAGCTCTGCAACTTTGTCACACCACTGATGAACATTGAACCAAATCAACCAAAGTAACCAAATCCTAAAAAAAAAAAAAAGGTCTTTGAAGGAATATTGATTAGGAGATCTCAAGGATTGAAGAACGGAAGAGAGAAACGGAGAAATCATCTAAAAATCCTCACTTCCATAAAATGAATATTTGAAGATATCTTGCAAACCGGTGCACGAAACGAAGATCTGTTTAATGTTGTGTTATTATTTCTCAACAGCCATCAAAAACCTGTTGTTGCAGACTCACAGCACCCCTGGATACAAATCAGATTTCTAAGTTGATCTTCAAGCATCCAGTGTGATTGCACAACATTGAAACCTTTCTCCAAGTGTGGGACTTGCAGAAATGAGAAAGGGATCTCCAGAGAAGGTTGGTTCCTACTCCTAAACTACCTACCACAAGATATTCCAGTGCAGGAAAGCTAATCTAAACCTGATCTAACCATGCCAAGGAGATAGGGAGAGAGAGAAAAGGGAAAAACAACAAAAGCCTACACTAAAACGGTGATACACTAGAGAAGGAGAATTTTGAACATCTATCAAAACTGCCATGGAAGAAGGAGAGGTGAGTAATGGGAAGGATGGATAGATGCATCACAAACCCAAGGATAGATTTCACATAGAAAATTTCCCAAAACTCCATGAACATAGCTCCAAACCTGTAATGAACATTCAAAAATGCACAAATACCTGTAATGAAGAGAGGAAAGAAGAAAACAAGCAAAAACGAGCAAGGATGGACAGATGCATCACAAAACACATTTTTTGCTCCAGAAGTTTACACAGAACATCATTTCAATAGTAAAAGGATTAAAACGCCATTACAAAGCAAGGGAGGAGGTTCGAACTCCATTTTAACCCTGGAGAGTAAAAGAAGGGAGGGCAGAGTAGAAAATATGAACAACTTGTAATCTCTCCCTTTGAAAGAAGCTCCTCTTTACAATATATGGGAAGAG